>AWOL01S0008208.1:0-63862 GCA_000715115.1 Nicotiana otophora | reverse complement strand
GGGGGGTGGAGGAATAACATGTGCCAACTAAGTACTCATCCACACAGTACATGGAGCATCTAACATAAGAAGTAGAATTTAAAGTAGAATGCAACCCAAAATTATAAGTAAAAATATGATAGATGACCCATAAATTTTGGATCATTAACGACCCAACCGGTCGTTTTGAGTGTTGTAGGCCCGTTCCCCCATTTACTACTTATTTTATGCCCAATTATCGTTATGTGACTTGCCGGAGTAATTGGTTCGGTTCCAGAGATGTTTTGGAATGAGTTGAGATAGTCTCAAGGTTGGAAACTTAAGTTGAAAAGATTGACCGGATGTTGACCTGTGTAAATGACTCCGAAATAGAGTTTTAATAGTTCCGATAGTTCCGTGATTTGATTGTTTCGATAGTTCCGTTGAGTGATTTTGGACTTAGGAGTGTGTCTGGATAGTGATTTGGAAGTCCATAGTTGATTTTGGCTTGAAATGACAAAAATTAAAAAATTAAAAGTTTTAGAAATTGAGAAGTTTGACCGAGAGTTCACTTTGTGGTTACCGGGCTCGAAGTTTGGTTCCGGAAGATGGAATAGGTCTGTTGCATCATTTATGACTTGTGTGTAAAATTTGAGGTCAATCTAACTTGATTTGATAGGTTTCGGCATCGAATGTAGAAGTTAAGAGTTCATAAGTTCATTAGACTTGAATTGGGGTGCAATTCGTGTTTTTGATGTTGTTTGATGTGATTTGAGGCATCGACTAAATTCATATCGTATTTTAGGACTTGTTGGATGTTTGGTTGGGTTCCCTCGGGCCTCGGGTAGATTTTGGATGGTTAACGGAGTGAAATAGGACTTAAAAGATTGCTGAAGCCTGCTGCTGCTGTGTATTCTGGTTTACTTCTATGTGTTCGCGTGGATAGGTCCGCGATCGCGAAGGCTTATTTGGGCAGCTAGGATTTTTGCTCTATACGTTCGTGAGCTAGAGTCTGTTATCGCATAGTTAGAGAAGGCAGTGAATCGTGAACGCGTGGGCTAAGCCACGTTCGTGAAAGAGGAAGTGAGGCAGCTGGGTTCCGTGTGGTTGTTATTCGCGCTCGCGTAGCAGTGTCTGCAATCGCATAGGTCTTTGACGGTTAGTCATCACGTTCGCGTGGGCCTTTACGCGATCACGTAGGGTTAATTTTTGGGCAACTTAGTTTGTGCTTTGCGATCACGAAGCATTTTTCGCGATCGCGAAGAGTCCCATCTGGGCAGACTTAAATATTTTAAAAACGAGGGTTTGAGTTTATTTCACAATTTGATTTTAGGAGATCAGATTGAGGCGACTCTTGGAGAGATTTTCAATAGAGTGATTGGGATAAGTGATTCTTACGTGGTTTTGGTTAAATTACATGAATATATCCTATATTTTATCATTTAATTACTGATTTGGGGAGAAAAATGGAAAAAAACTTCTTAGGCCGAATTTTTGGGATTTGAGCGAGATTTTAGTATCGGATATGAGTAATTTTGGTATGATTAGAATCTTGGTTGAATGGATGTTCGAATTTGATAACTTTCATCGGATTCCGAGACGTGGGCCAGGGGATTGACTTTTGAGTTGACTTTTTAACTTTTGATTTAGAACTTAGCATTTTCATATGGTATTGTTTCCTATAGCTTGAGTTGATTGTATCGAATTATTTGTGGCTAGATTCACGGTATTTTGAGGCCGTTTCGCGAGGCAAGGATTTGTTGGAGTAGAGATTTGCCCGGTTTAAGGTAAGTAACACTTCTAAACTTAGCTCAAAGGGTATGAATCCCTGAAATTTACGTGTTATGTGAATGGTGTCGAGGTGACACGCATGCTAGGTGACGGGCGTATGGGCGTGCATCGTAGAAATTGTGATTCAGTCAATTTCATGGAATTGTGTAGCTATCTTATCTGAATATTATTACTGTACCCTATGTATTAGAGCACTTGAGCTGTGATTTATGTTAGAAATCATGTTTAGGCTATGTGTTTGTGCTATTGGGATCCACCATGGTCGTTCTTTGCTGTTGAGTTATTTGCTTAATTGCAGTTATGTACTCAGTCGCATTCATCATTGCATATCATATCTCAATCTATGTTATCATACATTGTCACATCATGTATAATTGATTTGGGCTGCTTAGCATGAGTGTTGTGATCCAGAGAGACTAGAGAGATTAATGACTGAGTGAGGCCAGGGGCCTGTTTGTAAGTGATATTTATGGGATCGGGCTGCACGCCGCAACATGCTTTATTGATTTATGCCATGATTGGCTTATTATAGCGCTTGGGCTGGAGTCTACATACCCACAATGAGCGCAATTGCTATTGATTCATGATGGGATATGGTTGCGCGCCGCAGCAGAATTTATTAGCATTTGGACGGGATCTGCCTTGTACAGTACTAAGTGATTGAATGTGATCAGTGAGTATTGAGGCAGTCAGGTTTAGTACTCTTAGAGTATGAGTATGCGAGGCTTTCTTTGTGTTGCATCATATACGATATTCATATTGGCATGTAGATATAGAGATGTCATATTTCTCATATCATTCAGACTTGACATATTTTATCTCTTTGAGTTTAACTGTTAAACCTGGAAGCATGTCTATATTTCTATACTGGTACCTGCAGATTATGAGTTTCTCTGAGATATTATTGTCATATGTTCTGTAAATTTCCGTACTGTTTAATTCTGTACTTGGACCGTGCTGTTCGGACTCGTCATTGCTTTCAGTACAAAGGTTAGACTTTTTACTTATTGAGTTGGTTATACTCACGCTATACCCTGAACTTCGTGTGCAGATCCAGGTATTTCCGGGCACGGTGGTTGTTGATCTTAGAGCTTCAACCTTTTGGAGATTTTTGAGGTATCTGCCTTGGCTTCCGCAGACCTTGACTCTCCTCCCCTATCTCTCAGTTTTACTTATTTTGTCCTACTTTCTTTGACAGTGTATACAACTATGTTATTGTATAGATGTTTATGTACTCAGTGACACTCGGGTTTGTGAAAATTCTGTACTGAGTTGTTACGTTTTCATTCAGTTTTATGAGACTTTTACTTACTTAAGCTTATTTTCATATATTTTAAATTTCAAGATGTTGGTATGTGCGAGTTTTCGGCTTGCCTAGTATCATGATAGGTGCTATCACGACACTTGGGATTTTGGGTCGTGACAAGTTGGTATCAGAGTCTAGGTTACATAGGTCTTACGAGTCATGAGTAGGTTTAGTAGAGTCTTGCGGATCAGTACGGAGACGTCTGTACTTATCTTCGAGAGGTTGTCGAACCCTTAGAAAAACATCACATTCTTGTATTCTTGTCGTGCGAATTTGTAGATTCCGTGAACTAAACTTCTGTTATTCTATTCCTCATAGATGGTGAGGACATATGCTACCGGATCAGGCGAATGGCCACCATCACTAGAGTATGAGGCCGCAGTAGAGGCCGAGGTGCAGCTCGTACAAGAGGTAGAGCAGCACCTTTAGACCCACCAGTTGCTCCAGCTCATGAGCATGTTCTAGATGTGGTTGAGCCAGTGGTGCCAGCTCAGGCACCAACTGTGCCTATTGTAATTCCAAGCCTTCAGGAGGCGTTGGCCTAGATATTGACTGTTTAGACTAGCCTTGCTCAGGCGGTCTCTGTTCAGGCCGTACCAGCCACTTCTCAGGCCGGGGGAGGTACTCAAACTCCCGCTGTCCAGAGTAGGTGGTGCAGGGACTTCATACACCGGGGGTATTACCAGCCCAAACGGTTGTAGTTGCTCAGGCCCAGGTGGGCCCCGTTATGAGTGATGAGGAGTAGAAGAGACTAGAGAGATTTGGGAGACTCCAGCCTCCATCATTCAGTGGGGCTGAGTCAGAGGATGCTCAGGACTTCTTAGATAGGTGCCAGCGGATTCTTCGCACGACGGGTATTCTGGAGACTAGTGGAGTCTCGTTTTCTACTTTTCAACTATCAGGGGTTGTCTTTAGATGGCGGGGGGCCTATGAGAGGAGCAGGACAGTTGGTGCTGCACCACTTTCATGGCATGAGTTCTCCGTTCTCTTCTTGGAGAAGTTTGTGCCACAGACCCGCATGGAGGAGTTGTGTAGGGAGTTCGAGCAGCTATGCCAGGAGGGCATATCTCTGACCCAGTATGAAATGAGGTTTTCAGAGTTGGCTCGTCACGCAGCTTGGTTGGTTCCCACTGAGAGGGAAAGGATTATGAGGTTCATTGATGACCTCAACTATCAGTTGCATTTTGTTATAACTCGGGAGAGTGTATCAGGTGCTAGGTTAGACAAGGTGGTTGATATTTCTTGGCGTCTAGAGTTGGTCCGTAGTTAAGAGCATGAGGAGATGGGGGTCAAAAGGCCTCATGGTTCGGGTGGTTTCAACGGTGTTCCTTTTGGGGGAAAGTCTACTACAGCAGGGGTCATCCTTATAGGCCCAGTCAGATGGCTCGTCCAGTTCATTGTGGCGCATCAGCTAGCCATGGTTCAAACGGTGCTCGACCGGGTCAGTCATCTCTCAGTGCACTCCCAGCTCAGAGTTCATCTCGTGCTTTTTCAGTTCAGGGTTCATCTATACTAGGTTCCTTTGGTAGTTATCCTGGTTCTCGGGGTCCGCTTCAGTACTTGCCGCCATTTTTTGAGAGGGGTTGTTTTGAGTGTGGCGAGTTGGGTCATGTGAAGAGGCATTGTTCCCGCCTTTCGGGAGGTCCAGTTCAGCAGAGGAGTCAGGTTGTGACTTCTGCACCAGTTACTTCACCACCCGCTCAGCCAGCTCGGGGTGGGGCTCAGGCAGCTAGAGGTCGCCCTGGAGGGGGAGGCCAAACAGGTGGCGGTCAGGCTTGATTCTATGTTATTCCTGCCAGGCCAGAGGTCGTTATTTCAGAGACAGTGATCACAGGTATTGTCTTAGTATGCCACAGGGATGCTTCTATATTATTTGACCCTGGTTTCACTTATTCGTATGTATCATCATATTTTGCTCGTTATCTGGATATGCCCCGTGAGTCCTTAGTTTCATTTGTTCATGTATCTATGCCTGTGGGCGATAGTATTTTTATGGACCGTGTATATCGGTCGTGTGTAGTGATATTAGGGGATTAGAGACTAGAGTTGATCTCTTATTACTTAGTATGGTCGATTTCGATGTGATTTTGGGTATGGATTGGTTGTCTCCATGTCATGCTATTCTGGATTGTCATGCTAAGACCGTGACGTTGGCGATGTCGGGGTTGCCAAGGATCGAGTGGAGAGGTTCTTTAGATTATATTCCTGACAGGGTAATTTAGTATTTGAAGGCCCATCGGATAGTTGGGAAGGGATGTCTATCATATTTGGCCTTTGTGAGGGATGTTGGTGTTGATACCCCTACTGTTGATTTTGTTCCGGTGGTGTGAGACTTTTCGGATGTATTTCTTGTAGACCTGCCGGGCATGCCACCCGATAGGGATATTGACTTTGGTATTAACTTGGTGCCGGACACTCAGCCCATTTCTATTCCTTCGTATCATATGGAACCAGTAGAGTTGAAGGAATTGAAAGAGCAGCTTCAGAAGCTTCTTGATAAGGGGTTTATTAGGCCTAGTGTGTCGCCTTGGCGTGCACCAGTTCTGTTTGTGAAGAAGAAGGATGGTACTATGCGGATGTGCATCGACTATAGGCAGTTGAACAAAGTTACAATCAAGAACAAATATCCTTTGCCGCGTATTGATGATCTATTTGACCAGTTTCAGGGAGCGATGGTGTTCTCTAAGATTGATTTGAGGTTTGGGTATCACCAGTTGAAGATTTGGGACTCAGATATTCTGAAGACGGCATTCGGGACCCGTTATGGTCACTATGAGTTCCTTGTGATTTCTTTTTGGACTGACCAACGCCCCAGCAACATTCATGCATTTGATGAATACTATTTGTTTGTCATAGTACTCATTGATGATATCCTGATGTACTCACGTAGCCATGAAGAGCATGCCCAACATTTGAGGATTGTACTACAGCGGCGGAAGGAGGAGAAGATTTATGCCAAGTTCTCCAAGTGTGAGTTTTGGCTTAGTTTGATGGGGTTCTTGGGGCACGTGGTGTCTAATGAGGGGATTAAGTTAGATCCAAAGAAGATAGAGGAGATTCAGAGTTGGCCCAAATCGTCTTCAGGTACTGAGATTCAAAGCTTTCTTGGCTTGGTCGGGTATTATTGTCGCTTTGTAGAGGGTTTCTCATCTATTACAGTGCCTTTAACCAAATTAACCTATAAGGGTTCTCCATTCAGGTGGTCGGATGAGTGTGAGGAGAGCTTTCAGAAGCTCAAGACTGCCTTGACCACAACTCCAGTTCTAGTTTTTCCTTCAGCGTCAGGCTCTTATACAGTGTATTGTGATGCTTCTCAGATTGGTATTGAGTGTGTCTTGATGCAGGAGGGTAGAATAATTGCTTATGCTTCGCGCCAGTTGAAGCCCATGAGAAGAACTACCATGTTCATGATTTGGAGTTGACAGCCATTGTTCATGCGTTGAAGATTTGAAGGCATTATCTCTATGGTATGTCTTGTGAGGTATTTATGGATCATCAAAGTCTCCAACACTTGTTCAAACAAAAGGATTTAAATTTGAGGCAGCGGAGATGGTTGAAGCTGCTAAAGGACTATGATATCACCATTCTGTATCATCCCGGGAAGGCCAATGTAGTGGCCGATGCCTTGAGTATTAAGGCGGTGAGTATGAGTAGCCTTGCATTTATTCTTGTTGGTGAGAGACCACTTGCAGTTGATGTTCGGGCCTTAGCCAACCGGTTTGTGAGATTAGATATTTCGGAGCTTAGTCGGGTTCTGGCTTGTGTGGTTTCTCGGTCTTCCTTATATGATCGCATCAGAGAGCGCCAGTATGAAGATCCTATTTTCTTGTCCTTAAGGACACGGTTCTGCACGATGATGATAAGGAGGTTACTATCGGGGATGATGGGATGTTGAGGATGCAAGGTCGGATCTGTGTACCCAATGTACATGGGCTGCGTGAGTTGATTCTTGAGGAGGCCCATAGTCCGCAGTATTCCATTCATCCGGGTGCCGCGAAGATGTACCGGGACTTAAAGTAGCACTATTGGTGGAAGAGGATGCAGAAGGATATAGTGGGGTTTATAGCTCGGTGCCTAAACTGTCAACAGGTGAAGTACGAGCATCAGATACCGGGCGGATTGCTTCAGAGGCTTGAGATTTCGAAGTGGAAATGGGAGTGTATCACCATGGATTTTGAAGTTGGGCTCCCAGGACTTCGAAGAAGTTTGATTCTATTTGGGTAATTGTGGATCGGTTAACTAAGTTCGCGTATTTCATTCCAATTGGGACTATTTATTCTTTAGAGCGGTTGGCTGAGATCTATATCTGTGAAATTGTTCGCCTTCATGGTATGCCGGTGTCCATTATTGAGATCAGGGCACGCAGTTTACATCCCAATTTTGGAGAGCAGTGCAACGAGAGTTGGGCATATAGGTTGAGTTGAGTATATCATTTCACCCTCGGACGGATGGACAGTCCGAGTGCACTATTCAGATATTGGAGGATATGCTAGGCACTTGTGTCATAGATTTCAGAGGTTCTTGGGATCAATTTCTACCGCTCGTAGAGTTTGCCTACAACAATAGCTACCAATCGAGCATTCAGATGGCTCCGTATGATGCTTTGTATGGGATACGATGTCAGTCTCCAGTGGGATAGTTTGAGCCCGGGTGAGGCTAGGTTATTGGGTATTAACTTGGTTCAGGATGCTTTAGATAAGGTTAAGTTGATCCAGAATCGGCTTCAAACGGCACAGTCTAGACAGAAGACCTACACCGATCGGAAGGTTCGTGATGTTGCTTACATGGTTAGAGAGAAGGTACTACTCAGAGTTTCACCCATGAAGGGTGTTATGAGGTTCGGGAACAAGGTCAAGTTGAGCCCTGGGTACATTGGTCCATTTGAAGGGATTTAAAGGATTGGAGAGGTGGCATACAAGCTTGCCTTGCCGCCTAGTCTGTCGAGTGTTCATCCAGTATTTCATGTTTCTATGCTCTGGAAGTATGTCGGTGATCCCTCTCATATTTTATACTTCGGCACGGTTCAGTTGGATGGTGATTTGACTTATGATGTAGAGCCGATGGACATTTTGGACCAGCAGGTTCGAAAGTTGAGATCAAAGAACATAGCTTCAGTGAAGGTGAAGTGGAGAGGCCATCCAGTCGAGGAGGCTACTTGGGAGATCGAGCGGGAGATACGGAGCTGATATCCATGCCTATTTGAGACTCCAGGTATGTTTCTAGACCCGTTCGAAGATGAACGTTTGTTTAAGAGGGGGAGAATGTAACGACCCGACAGGTTGTTTTAAGTGTTGTAGCCTCGTTCCCTCATTTACTGCTTATTTTATGCTCAATTGTCGTTACGTGACTTACCGGGGTAGTTGGTTCGGTTCCGGAGATGTTTCGGAATGAGTTGAGATACTTAGTCTCAAGGTTGGAAGCTTAAGTTGAAAAGGTTGACCAGATATTGACCTATGTGTAAATGGCTCCGGAATGGTGTTTTGATGGTTCTAACAGCTCTGTTGGGTGATTTTAGGCTTAGGAATGTGTCCGGATAGTGATTTGGAAGGTCCATAGTTGATTTTGTCTTGAAATGACGAAAGTTGGAAAATTAAAAGTTTTGGAAATTGAGAAGTTTGACCGAGAGTTGACTTTGTGGTTACTGAGCTCAGATTTTGATTCCGAAAGTTGGAGTAGGTCAGTTGCGTCATTTATGACTTGTGTGCAAAATTTGAGGTCAATCGGACTTTAGTTGATAGGTTTCAGCATCGAACGTAGAAGTTAGGAGTTCATAAGTTTATTAGGCTTGAATTGGGGTGCGATTCGTATTTTTGATGTTATTTGATGTGATTTGAGGCCTCGACTAAGTTCATATCGTGTTTTAGGACTTGTTGGATGTTTGGTTGGGGTCCTGGGGGCCTCGAGTGGATTTCAAATAGTTAACTCAGTAAAATGGGACTTTGAAGATTGCTGAAGCCTGCTAGTATTCTGGTTTCCTTCTATGCATTCGCGTGGATAGGACCGCGATCGCAAAGGATTATTTGGGCAGCTGAAATTTTTGCTCTATGCGATCGCGAGCAAAAGTTTTCGATCACGTAGTTGGAGAAGGCAGTGAATCACGAACGTGTGGGCTAAGCCGCGTTCGTGAAGAGGAAGTGAGGCAGCTGGGCTCCGCATGGTTGTTATTCGCGATCGCGTAATGTTAATTTTTGGGCAACTTAGTTTGTGCTTCGTGATCGCGAAGAATGAACATCTGGACAGACTTAAATATTTTAAAAATGAGGGTTTGAGTTTATTTCAATATTTGATATTGGGAGCTCAGATTGAGGCGACTCTTGAGAGATTTTCAAGGGAGTGATTGGGGTAAGTGATTCTTACTTGGTTTTGGTTAAATTACATGAATATATCCTTGATTTCATCATTTAATTAGTGATTTGGGGTGAAATATTTGGGAAAAATGGAGAAACCTTCATAGGCCGAATATTTTAGGATTTGAGCGAGATTTTGTATCGGATTTGAGTAATTTTGGTATGGTTAGACTCTTGGTTGAATGGTGTTCGAATTTTGTAACTTTCATCGGATTCTGAGACGTGGGCCCGGAGGTTGACTTTTGATTTGACTTTTTAACTTTCGATTTAGAACTTAGCCTTTTCATATGGAATTGATTCCTATAGCTTGAGTTGATTGTATCGAATTGTTTATGGCTAGATTCGAGACATTTAGAGGCCGATTCACGAGGCAAGAGCTTGTTGGAGTAGAGATTTGCCCGGTTTGAGGTGAGTAACACTTCTAAACTTGGTTCTGAGGGTATGAATCCCTAAAAGTTACGTGCTATGTGATTGGTGTTGAGGTGACGAGTATGCTAGTTGATGCTCATGTGGGCGTGCACCGTAGAAATTGTGATTCAGTCAATTTCGTAGAATTGTGTAGCTATCTTATTTGAATATTATTACTGTACCCTATGTGTTAGAGTACTTGAGCTGTGATTTATGTTAGAAATCATATTTAGGCTATGTGCTAGTGCTATTGGGACCCACAATGGTCATTCTTTGATATTGAGTTATTTGCTTAATTGCAGTTATTTACTTAGTCGCATTCATCATTGCATATTATATCTCAGTCTCTGTTATCATACATTATCATATCATGTATCATTGATTTGGGCTACTTAGCATGAGTTTGTGAGCCCGAGAGACTGGAGAGATTAATGACTGAGTGAGGCCGAGGGCCTGTTTGTGAGTGATATTTATGAGATCGGGCTGCACGTCGCAGCAGGCTTTATTGATTCATGCCATGATTGGCTTATTATAGTGCTTGGGCTGGATCTGCCCCTCCGACGTCTGCACACCCACAGTGAGCGCAATTGCTATTGATTCTCGATGGAATCGGGCTGCGCGCCGCAACAGAATTTATTAGTATTTGGGCTGGATCTGCCATGTACAATGCTGAGTAATTGAGTGTGATAAGTAAGAATTGAGGCAGTCAGGTTGAGTACTCTGATAGTTTGAGTATGTGATGCTTTCATTGTATTGCATCACATACGATATGCATATTGGCATGTAGATATAAAGATGTCATATTTCTCATATCATTCAGACTTGACATATTTTATCTCTTTGAGTTTAACTGTTAAACCTGGAAGCATGTCTACATTTCTGTACTGGTACTTGCAGATTATGAGTTTCTCTGAGATATTATTGTCATATGTTTTGTAAATTTCCGTACTGTTTAATTATGTACTTGGACCGTGTTGTTCAGACTCGTCACTGCTTTCTTAGACGGTGTATCAGACTATGTTATTGTATAGATGCTCATGTACTTAGTGACACCCGGGTTTTGAAAAATTCTATATTGAGCTGTGACGTTTTCATTCAGTTTTACGAGACTTTTACTTACTTAAGCTTATTTCCGTATATTTTAAAATTCAAGATATTGGTATGTGTGAGTTGTCGGCTTGTCTAGTATCATGATAGGCGCCATCACGGTACTTGTGATTTTGGGTCGTGACAAAAACTCATTTAAAATTGGATAATAGGAAAACAATGTGACTATATATAAATCGTGAGTTAAGGCATATATAACCATTGTAGTTAAACAACATTATCCCAAAAAAACGAAAAGGGGGCGTTACTAGTATTCTTAAGAGGTTAAAATTTGTGGTAAAGACGTATATCTTCACCTTTTTAACTTCTGTCATTGTTCTATCCTTCTTTTTATGAGCACTTATCAATAAGCATTATACTTACTCTTAGACACAGTTTCTATCCTTATGAGCATCCAATTTAATTTTTAATTCATAAAATTGCTTCATTGGCTCTTCAACGAACTTTTGTTTACTTTGTTTGACCCTTCATTATTACCAATCACTAGTTAGGCACGTACTTTGCACGTGTATGGAATGATAGGAATATTTTTGATAGTCATTCATCGGCATTGATACAGCCACCAGAAGATTCATTGCATGGGCCTTTTATTGATGTCATTGAAGGAACCACCGAGAAGGCACTCTAGAAGATATTGGACGAATCACTAGAAAAGCTATTCTAGGTGACGTTGGAGAGACAAATAGAGGAGCTCTTGGCTTCTCGATCGAGGTTGGTCCTTCCGGGAATTCCCGTGATGGGTTGAGGGACATGTAATATTAAAACCTCTTTGTAACTTCCCTCAACCTTTCGTTTACCTTTTCTAATTTTTCTTGATCACATAAGTCAAATCATTCAGATCATAGGGGTTTCTAGTTAAACTATTTTATCCGGAAAATTTTGAAAAACAGAACATTACAACGTAATTATTGTATTTTACACTTAAGAATAATGATTCTACTCCATTCTTAAGAGGACAAAATATGTGGTAAAGACCCAATATTTTCATATTTTTTAGCTTTGTTTTTGGTCTTTGGCGTAACCACTTCTATGCTCTTCTTTTGCATACGAGCTTCTAGGAATAGATATTATACTTACTCTTGGACACAATTATGAACGAAGCGATAGAAAGGTCATGTTATATAGGTAGCAAGAGAAAGTTATGAATTTGGTCAACAGGTAATGGACAACTATTAATTTTATCCTTATAAATATCCAATTTGATTTTCAATCCATAGAAATACTTTTTAGCTCTTCAACTGCTAACTTATTTTTTATACTTTGTTTTGGTCTTTCATTACTGCTGCTAGTCACTAGGCACATACTTTGCACGTATATCATTTAAGCAGTTAAAACAAAATCAATATCTATGGAAACACTGGAGCAGACATTTAGAGAGTTTGAAGGAATCATCGGAGGAACCATTGGTAGAGGCACATAAGAAAGATCTCTTGACCCGTAGGAGGAACCGATGGTAGAGATATTGGAAGAGGAGCAAATAATTAAAGAAGAAGTCAATGGAGGAATCATGTGACGACCCGATAGGTTATTTTGAGTACTAACCTTTATTTTTGTGTTCCGAAACCTTTATTAGATTTATTTGATATTTCTTAATTTGCGTGCATGGTCCGTATTATTTTTCGGAAAGTATTACGTAAAAATTTGAAGAAAAAGTGATTTTAGCCTTAAAATGGGACTTGAGTTGTCCACAGTCAACATTCTTGGTAAACAACCTCGGATCAGTGTTTTGATAATTTCGGTATATTCGTATGATATTTTTAGACTTGTATGCACATTTGGTTGGGGTCCGGGGTGACCCCAAGCGCATTTCGGCGTGCTATGTGAAAAAAATGTGAAAATGAGTTTTCAAGTTGAAAATCATGTGTTTTGATGATTGATTCATGTTATTTGATATTATTTTGATGATTTGAGATAGCGAGCAAGTTTATACGATATTATTACACTTGTGTGCATGTTTGGTTTGGAGCCCGAGGGGCTCGTGTGAGTTTCAGATGTATTAGAGAAGAATTTGGTTGATAATTAAACTGTTGGTGTCTTTCCAGTTCTGGCGTTCAGTCGCAGATCTCGCATTTGCGAGGTCTGGCCAAGGGAGGCTCTAAAGGCTTGGGAAGTGAGGCCGTCGCCTTAGGCCCCTAAAATTTGAAGGCCCAAAATTTATCTTAAAATTTTATTATTATTATTACTAATATTATATAAATTATATAAATAATTCGTATTACAGTATATTATTTTTGTTATTTGATTGAGGTTATTTTATATCAATAAATTTATAAATTATGATAATTTTCTTTACTGATTAATTAGTACATTTGCATCAGTCTTCATTTTTAATTTTATCCTTATTATATAGGAATTAAGTTATATATATCGACAACATAATGAATTTCTTTTACAATGTTCTCTAAAACTATAAGAACACAAAAGCATTCATGCATCGGTTTCTTTTAGTGTAATTCGATATATTATATTAGGTTAT
Organism: Nicotiana otophora; assembly: GCA_000715115.1. Classification (NCBI taxonomy): domain Eukaryota; kingdom Viridiplantae; phylum Streptophyta; class Magnoliopsida; order Solanales; family Solanaceae; genus Nicotiana; species Nicotiana otophora. The sequence continues at coordinate 50,469 of AWOL01S0008208.1, read as the reverse complement.
TTATAATTTATTTTAGATATTCACCAATAAGTGCTACTTAATAGAATGAACTACAATTACCGTTTAAAGTGATCATAAGGAGTAAATATTTTTGACACCGTTAATACTCAAAACTTAAGCTATTACGTTATGTACGTTTATTTCTTTTTCTTGTTTGTGATGATAGCAAAATCAAAATTTGTGGACCTCAACATCCGATCGTCTACCACTTTATTTTTTGTGCTCTTCTTTCTTTCTTTTGTTTGAAATTCGCTTATTTTTTACTTAAAGGATTAATTTATTGTTTAAAAAATAAATTTTGTTGTTAGTGTAAATATTTTATAAAATAAGTTTAAGGGCCTCTCGATATGGTTTCGCCTTAGGCCACGAGATCCATTGAGCTGCCCCTGGGTCTGGCTCGCAAATGCGAGCCTCGCTTTTTTGGTTAAGAGATCGCATTTACAAGTATAGGCTGGGGGCTGAGTATTCGCATTTCCGAATAGTAAGTCGCATTTGCGAAGGGCACTGTGTTCGCTTTTGAGACAAGGGCATCACATTTGCGATGAAGTGTAGTTGAGGCAGCTTTGCATTTGCAAAGCTAAGCTCGCATCTGCGAAACTGGCCGTCTGATGCACCGATGAGATCAGTGTGTCGCATATGCGGAGTTCGCATTTGCCAACAAATGTTCACAAATGTGATACATGCAGCTGGGTAAAAGAGGTAAAAATTTGGACTTAGCTCATTTTACACCTTTTTTTAACCCTAAACACTATAGAGGCGATTTTCTTGAGAGTTTTTCTTCCTAAAATCATTGGTAAGTAACTTTCTATTAATTCCCCATTACTTTTCATGTGTTTTTAACATCAAATCTAATGTTTTCATGGTAGAAATTAGTGATCTGGGTAGAATTTAGGAATTTTACAAATTTGAGTTTTAGATCACAAATTGAGGTCGGATTTCGAAACAAATCACATAATCGGGCTTGGAGTTAATGGATAATCGAATTTTGGTCCGGATCTCGAATTTTGACCAACAGGGTCCAAGGCTGACTTTTATTGACTTTTTCAATTTCATCAAAGATTGAACCTTTTTCATTCGTGGGTAGTTTCTAAAGCTTATTTTTAATTGTTTGATCGATAATTGGCTAGATTCAGTTGGTTTGGAGCCTTGTTTAAAAGGCAAAGTCGTGGTTGGTTGATTGATTTGGTTTTGGAGTGAGGTAAGTGTCGTGTCTAACTTTGACTTGAGGGAATTAGGACTTGTTGGTCTATTTGTTATGAGAATTATGTGGAGACACGTCGTATATGCGAGGTGCCGAGTGTATATGCGACGTTCATGGGATTAAAGCATGCAGGATTGGGCTATTTACTTCCATGTCTTTTTTATTCCATGTTACTCATTGTTACGTGCCTTAATTCCTACATGTTATTACTTGTCATCCATGCTTTACTTGTTATCTGTTATTTAATTATCAATTGTTTCGACTTGTTCATTTCTCGCTCAATATCTGTTTACCGGCTAGATACTCCTACTTATATTAATTGTATATTTTCATTGTCCCATATCATTACTTACTTTTACTGTCCTTATATTACTTGATGCACTTTATTATGTATTCCGATTATCTGAGTCATTTAGCTATTTTGTATTAATGAATTATCGAGGTTTGGAATTACAAGGTGTTGGTTATCCTCCGTTTGTATGGGTAGTTCATTAGTGTTCCGCACGTTTTATTCCCCATTTTATGTTGAGATTTCGTAATTAGTTGTGTTGAGTTATTTTGATATTGGGAACAGGTTTCATGCACCAACAGTATTGAGATGAATTGATATTGGGATCGGGTTGCAAGCCGCAATACATAATGATATGATATGATATTGATATCGAATTGCACGCCGCAACAGTTATTGTATTAAATGTTGGGATCGGGTTGCACGCTTCAATAGTTATTGTGTTAAGTGTTGGGATCGGGCTGCGCGCCGCAATAGAATTGATGTGTTGTAGGTGTTTATAGTTGTATAGTTTATTCTTGGTGTGATATGAGATTTGAGATCATGTTACTCTAGGGCCCTCTGGTAGTTGACCTTCGGGTCCATTTATATGAGTTTACTGCTTTATTTCTATTTATGTATTCTGTCATTATTATTCGTACAGGTCTATTGTGAGTGTCTTGCTATAGTCTCATCACTACTTCATAAAGGTTAGGCTCGTCACTTACAAAGTACATGGGATCGGTTGTACTCATGCTACACTTCTGCACTTCTTGTACAGATCCAGATGTCGGTCCCAGTAGCGCGTAGAGGAGTTTTGCCCAAATCGACTTATTGAGGAGACTTGAGGTAGAGTTGTTGGCGTTCGCAGTCCCTGAAGTCCCCTTCTATTCTATCTTTACTGTTTACTTTTATTTCAAATATTGTATTTTGTTCAAACTTTATTTGTATTACTCTAGTTACTCATGTACTAGTAACACCGGAGATCTGGAATTAGTTTAGACCGTGTTATATTATGGATTTATCTTATGTACTTCAGTTTTCCTAATCGTTAATTATTATTATTATTTTATTTTAAATTTTAAAAATGGTTAATTGATTGTCTAACATTGGCTTGCCTAGCAAGTGAATGTTAGACGACATCACGACCCCATAGTTGGGATTTCGAGTCGTGACAAACCATCGATGGAGCCATTGGAGGAACCATCTATCTTAGAGCCATGTAACGATCCAGCCAGTTGCTTTGAGTATTTATAGCCCCATTTTCCCTATTGTATGCTTTATAAATGTGTATTTGTGGTTACGTGACTTGCCGGGGTGGTTGGTTTGGTTTCAGGGAGGTTTTGGAGTAAATTGGGACACTTAATCCCAAGGTTGAAAACTTAAGTTGTAAGAGTTGATCGAATTTTAACTTTTATGTAGACGACCCCAGAATGCTTTTTTGATGGATCTAATAGCCTTGTATGGTGATTTTGGACTTCGGCGTGTGTGAGAATTTGGATTTGGAGGTCACTAGGTTGATTTGGCTTGAATTGGCGAAAGTTAGAAAGTTGAAGATTTGGAAGGTTGATAGGTTTGACCGAGAGTTGACATTTGATAGAAACTAAGCATTCACCAAACTTTATAGAGAACCGGGTTCTCTATCAGGTCCCACAATAAGCAACAGGCTATAAAACCAAACAGCATAGGGAACCAGGTTCTCTATCAGTTCCCACAGTAAGTAACAAACTATAAAACCAAACAGTATAGGGAACCAGGTTCTCTATCTGTTCCCACAGTAAATCGGCAGTAAATAAAGAACACGCGATATTTACGTGGAAAACTCCTTGTCCAAGGGATTAAAAACCACAACCTACCCTAGTAGGATTTTAACTCCACTAAACTGAGCAAACTTCAGATTACAACCTATGCAACCTAGGAATTAACCTCTTAATCCCCCACTAACTTGTAATACTCTATTACAAGCCACTTTATAATAACTCTATTACAAAGACTTTGGTATCCCTCACTAACTTGTAACACACCTATTACAAGCCACTTTGTAATACCTCTATTACAAAGACTTCCAACTCTACTAATTCTAGCCAAGACACAAATACAATGGTTTATGATTTACAAAGGTTTCCTACACAATGCTTATAACTAATCTAAGTAGGAATTACAAAGTAAAGAAAAAAATAACAAAGACTCAACACACCTAAGGACTTAAGATATCTTCAATCTTTGGATCTAGTCCTTGTTCTTGAGAGATGTGGTGGCTAGCACTTGAGAGAATATTTTCTTTTGATTTACAAGTGTTCAAGTGAGTTGTTTTACCTTCCTTGATTGTATTAATACATATGTGACATCACTTACAATGATGTAAGCAAGGTAGGTAAAAAGCCTTTCACCGAAAGTTGACTGTTGCATTGTTCCTGTACAGTAGCGTGTGCAGGCAGTAACTTTCCAGCAGGAGAGATGACTTCGTACAGTCTCCTCGGGAACTGGTAGGGACATGTTCCCTCGGTTGTTCCTTCCACTCTGAAGAGTTGAATTATAGCTCACGCTAGATCCCAACCTAGAACTTTGTGATCTTAAGGTCTTGTAAATGTGTAACAGGTTCTTTATCTAGTTCTGGATGGTAAGTTTGTTAGATGATCAAAATATAAAGTAAAGTACTTATGACCAAAGTACTTGTAACCTATCAATTTCCTCCTTTTTGATGATGACAAACTTAGAATTGATATTCCCCCCGAGAACCAGATCTCCATATTGTTCCCCCCATGAATCAGCCATATTCCCTTTGAGAACTAGACCAAAGGAACTGATCACAACCGGTTCCTCGAGACTGTTTGGCAAATCATCAAAATACAAAATAGCATAACTTATCAATTTTTCCTTTTTTGATGATGACAAACCCGGAATTGATATTCTCCTTGAGAATCAGATTCCTTACATGTACTGATCACATCTGGTCCATATCTGGTTCCTTGAGACTGTTTGGCAAATCATCAAAACATGAAACATCGTAACTTAGAGCAATTTCCCCATTTTTGATGATGACAAACCCAAAATTGATGTTCCCCTTAAGAACTAGATTCCTCACATGTTCCCCTGCGGATTAGACCTATAATCAACATGTTATCAGCAATATTCCCCCTACGAAGCAGAGCTATCTTTCATGCACAACACATCATATCAATTCGATTATGTTCCTCCCCCTGTTGACACTTATGTAACTTCCCACCTTTTGGCATCATTGAAAATAATAACAGAAGAAGCACAACCAAAAAGAATTTCAGCAATATTAACTCATGCCACTTGGGCAACACAGCATAAACAATAACAAGAACAACAAGTGAATGTCATTGCACAAAATAGAGTGATTGCCCATAGTAGAGTAATTATAACAAAAGCATAGTAGTTTCAACAATACAGAATATGACAATTTAAACAACTAAAGTACCAATGTCATCATACACAGGGATCAAAAGAAGATAAGAATTCAAGGGAATTTGGAAGGAGTGAAAGGCATGGATTACTGGGCAGGAGGAAAAGTAAGGGGCTAAGGCCTTGATGAATCCATTCGTTCATTCACAATCCTTTGATCAATGATCATCTGCTCTCTTAGGTCCTCCACCTATTTCCTCAATCTTTCATTCTCACCCTTCAACTTAGCATTCTATTCTGCCAAGGGTCCGCGGGGACCTGGCTCTCTACCTATCTGAGCAGGCTGAACCATCAACCAGATCACCAAGAATCTCCCCAAGCTTCTCCTTATCAAGAACAAACTCAGTTCCATGCACATATTGCATCAGAGTATCACATACAACATAGAAGTTTTTACTTTTTCTTCATAAACGTTGGGACTTGGAGGGACAAAGAGGTGATTCTTTTTTTTTTTTTGGAACTCAACAATGTCAAGAAGTTCCTCCATTTTCAGCAATTTCAGAGTCAACGCGCTGCCTAATAGCACTTTTTGAGACTTCAGAGTCTTCTACCTCTCCAAACCCGATAAGTCAACCTTTTGCTTATGTAAGGAACCAGGTTCCTCACTTACACTACGCTTTCTTTCCCTGAGTGGCCATGTCTTCATCTTCTTCTTCTCAATCTTTTCACCCTTATCATTTACTGCATCTTTCGCAACCAACTTTTTGTTCTCCAATTTGTTTTTTTTTTCAAGTGAAGATTTTTCCACTTCATTCTGTATTCCACAATCACCACATTAGCAAGTCGCATCAATCAACCTACTTTTCATCAATCCTTTTACTAGATCAGAAGTTCGTTTAAACACAAAACTCAAAAAGAAAAAGATCATCATTAGAATTAACATCCTGAGAAGGACCTGAGGGATCAAGTCCTCATTCAGTTCCCCCTTTTTTAGCACATTCACCATTCTTCCATCCTTTAAGACTTCTACAAATCCAGCAACAATTTCTGCCTCACATTCTAGAATATTAGATCTACCCTGTTCCATTTCAGTTAAACTCCCATCAAAATCTACCAAAGACTTCTTGGGATTTTGATTCAGATGGAGTTAGGATTTTGGAAGGTAAAAGAGTTGGGTTCACTTTTGGCATATTTGGAGAGAAGGGTTCTTTTTGGGAGAAGGTTGATTTTGGTTTTGAAGAAAAGAATCGGTTTTGATTGGGTGTATGAGAAAGAAGTGGTTTTTTGGGGCAACGGGTCTGTTCAAAAAAGGTTTCACATTTTGGACTTCAAATATTAGGAGAGAGGCAGGAATATATTAATGACATGACACTTCAGCAGTTTAAAAAGGCATATAAGTATTGGAGAGAATACTAACCTAAGTCGCAGGAACCAGGTTCCTTGATGGGTTTTGAAAATCTGAGCAAAGACTTCTAGAAGTGCAATGTCACTCTTGCGTGTTTTATCCTGAAACTCCCATATGTATATACCTGTAACAGTATAGATTTGAGTTAGATGTCACCGAAAAATACTTTTTAGCATTGTACCTTTCCTTCTTAACATAGCCAATGATCAAGGGACCAGGTCTTTAGTTGAGCTTGATCAACCCCAACTCCAGACGATTTCTTTCAAAATGTTCCCTGCTCAACGCCTTGGTGAAGATGTCTGCTACCTGGCTCTCCGTCTTCCAAAACTTCATACAAATCAGACCCTTTTCAACATTATCCCTCAAAAGGTGATGTCGCACATCAATGTGCTTTGTCCTCCTGTGTTGTACCGAGTTCAAGTCAGCTTTAGTAGTAGAAAGAGCCACAAAGTTTGTTTCTTTGTACCCCATGAGATCAAGCATGACCCTAGAAAATGTGTCATTCCAGATGTGCTCTTTCTATCCACCAGATATCCAGCATAATCAGCATCAGCATATCCAACCAAGTCAAAATTATCTCCTGAAACATAGTCGAGGACCAGGTCATGCGTTCCCTTAGGATACCTCAAAATTCCTTTGGCAGCCTTCAAATGAGATTCTTTTGGGCCAGGTTCCAATCACTGTTCTGTCTGAAGGCGTAGGGACCAGGTGCCACACTGTGTTCCTCTCCAACTGATGGAGTTCTTCTTGCATAGCAGCTATCCAGTTAGCATTTTTCAATGCTTCTTTGATGTTCTTAGGCTCGATTTCAAGTAAAATACTTATGACCAAAGTACTTGTAAATGATATCGGGTTTGGATTTTAGTTCTGGGAGTAGAAATAGGTTCGTTATCTTAGTTGGGACTTGCATGCAAAATTTGATATCATTCTGAGTTGTTTAGGATTGTTCGTTGTAAGTTTTGAATTCGAAAATTTGGTTTAGTTCCTTAGGATTTAATTGTCATGATCCAAAATCCAATATAGGTCGTGATAGCGCCTAACGCCGCCGTCAGAAAAGCCAATGGTGATTTATCAATTTAATTACTCATTTTAGTATTTTGAAATCATAATTTTCCTTAATTGAACACTATAAAATAGAATTTACAGAGTAAATGAAAATATTTACACGAACCACAATAATGAATAACCTGAAGGAACCGCCAAAACCCGATGTCAGAAGTGCATGAGCATTTTCTAAGAAACACAACAACAAAACAACATCTGTCCAGAATATAAATAAGACAGGATAAAATATTTAGTACGATGGAGACTCGGTGGACTGCGATGCGTAGCCTGTGTTGCAGATCACGTTAAGTCTTCTCAACAGATGCGTCTACGCGCCAAGGGGATCATCCAAAGAACCTGTCAGATCCTGCTCATTTAGTGCAGAAGTGCAACATGAGTACGTAAATCAACGTGTACCCAGTAAGTATCTAGCCTAATCCAGGAGAAGTAGTGACGAGGGGTCGACATCGACACTTACTAAAGGTCCAATAAAGCAATATAATAAAGCATACGCAGATATGAGGCATACGACAATGATGGGATAAGTCAATAAGTTACATAATCTTCCAATTTCATCTTTCAAAGCATAGATTCTTAATCTCGTATTCTACCTTAACAGCTCGGAAAAATGTCAAGTGTAATTATCAAATAAGTAAGGAATACCATATAAAATGTCGGGCATCAGTGGAAGGTTTATCTTGTGAACACTCAGACTACTAGCAATATAACGCACGATTCCACCGAGGCTGTTCAGCCCGATCCAGAATAATGTGTACATTACCGAGGGACGTGCGGCACAATCCATAGATGCATCTATATACTGTCGAGACGTTTGACCCACTCTACAAGAAAAGGAATGAAGTTACCAAATTACGAGACACGTATTTACAATACCGTACATGGGTACAAAATGAATATAATCTTTATCGTTTCTCAAATAACCTGCCCACAACTCAAAGTGTTAAGGCTTGGCCTAGTATACATATATTTATATCTAAATCAATTTCATTTATAACTTCAATTAATTAAGCCAGCAACATGAGTTCAAATAATTCAAATATTACAAAATAAGATCCTAAGTCTACCCGGACATAAACATACTTTACGACGTACGGACTCTCGTCACCTCATGCATACGTAGCACCCACAACTAGTTGCACATAACGATAAGTATCACCTAGGGGGTAGTTTCCTCCTCACAAGGTTAGACATGAGACTTACCTCACTCCAAAGTTCCATCACCGGCTCCAACGCCACTCAAACACCTCAGCTCGATGCCCGTCTCTTCGAAACTAGCCAAACAACTTGCAAATCGATCAAAATATATCCCAATACGTATAGTCTAACAATTTAAAATGATTCCCAACTCCACTCAAAAGCCAACAAAGACAACCCTCGGGCCCACGTGCCCAAATTTCGATAATTTTCGAAGATAAACTTTACCCATAATGCCACAAACTAAAATATATAACTTATTCCAAATTCCATGTCCAATTTCGTGGTCAAGATCCAAAAATACCAAATTCTAGGTTTTCTACCAAAAGTCCCAAGTTTCTACAAACTCTCATTGCTTAAATCCATATATAAACCATGTATTTAACTCACAATGTAAAGAAATCACTTACCCCGTAATAGATGATCAAGATGCCACTCCAAATTTGCTCCAACATCGGCTCCCGTGGACGAAATGAAGTGAAACTGGGCCAAACCCCCGTTTTAAAAGAACGACCTTTCGCATCTGCGGTCCATTAGCCGCTTCTATGGCTATGTAGATGCGATGCTCCCCTTCGCTTCTGCGGACAAAAGGTCCACTTTTGCGGACTCGCTTCTGCGGCAACACTGCCGCTTCTGCGAAGCATCCCTCCCTCTCACTTTCCTCTTCTGCGATCGACCAGCTGCAGGTGCGACTCGGCTTCTGCGGTCCACCTGCCCGATTCTGCGACCACTACCCCAGTCACGCCTGGTCACTTCTGCGAAGCCCATTTCGCTTCTGCAAGCTAAATTCTGCGGGTGCGATTGCACCAGAAGGCAAATGCTTCAAGTCCAAATTTGATCCGTTAACAATCCAAAATCCACCCGAGGCCCCCGGGACCTCAACCAAATATACCAACAAGTCCTAAAACACATTATGAACTTAGTCGAGGCCTCAAATCACGCCAAACAATATCGAATCTATGAAGCAACGATCAAAATCCTTCTTTAACTTTCAAACATCGACGAACATGTCCGAATCATACCAAAACATTCCGGAATGACGCCAAACTTTATGCACAAGTCATAAATAAAAATACGAACCTATTCCAGGGCCTGGAATCCCAAACGGACATCAATAACACCAAAGTCCACCTCAAAACAAACTTAAGAAATTCTTAAACATTCAAAATGCCATTTTTCCATAATAAGCGCCGAAATTCTCCCGGGTGATCCAATACTCAACTCGAATATACGCCCAAGTCCGAAATAATCATACGAACCCATTGGAACCTTCAAATCCCGATTCTGAGGTTGTTTACTCAAAAGTCAAACCTTAGTCAATTCTTCCAACTTAAATCTTCCGACATTAAAAATTTCTTCCCAGATTAACTCCGAACATCCCGAAATACAATTCCGACCACACGTATACGTCATAATACCTGAAGTGAAGTTACCCAAAGCCTCAAACCGTCGAACGATGCGCTAGAGCTCAAAATGACCGGTCGGGTAGTTATATTCTCCCCCACTTAAACCTACATTCGTCCTCGAACGTGCTAAGGACTGCTCCGGAGTTGTCCAAGAACACTGTTTAATGCCTCGTGCACCTACCCATGCCACCACAACCCAGTTGAACATATTAGCTCGATTCATACTAAAGATCCTCCCTTTTATTATATCGATAAACATTAGAACAAATTTCAAACCTCCGAATTTCCCTACAATTCTTGATTCTAAAATACGAACACCGTACCAATCACCACACATTATACCAAAACACGATCATGCACTTTTGCTGGAAACACACCATGCACTACATAAGTCGGTTGCCCAATGTAACATCCTCCGACCACAATAGCTAAAATGTCACGAATCTGATGCCCGCAATACACCCCATAACACATATAAGCCCTGTCCCGATTCTCGCAGTACTGCCACAACGAAAGAGACGTGTAGAAACTCATAACCACCTGCCAAATCAATAAATCATGGAGTCTCTCCTCCGTACAAGAACCGTTACCTCATTCTTAACTGAATAACGATATTTGCTCTTAAACATACCTTATATAAATCTGATTGCACTAATTTCAGGTCCAATAATCTCGTCTCACCCAGTATAAACTGCTCCGGCAATGAGCCACCTCAGACACTGCCAAAAATCTTATATGACGCCCATAACGCGCCAACCAGCTACAAACTCGAATGTGATACATAAGGAAGAATGAAATCTGGAGAAGGACTACCCAGCCCGCATAACGGCCAAATAGATACTGTGAACCTACCTAAAATATGAAAACAAGTCATACAAAATAAGTGTAAGGAAATATGCTCAACATCTCATTGTTGCAACGTACAACCTGATCCACATAACATGCCTGTGGCAGCATGCCACCCGATCCGCACATAACAATCACGAAGAAAACACACATATCAAGCCGTAACGCTAATACTTATGAAATGCCCAAATATCGACCAAGCACGCCAAGTGCAAAATACCAATCTTGGGGAGACGGATAGTGCCATACACTACGAAACCCAAGAACAACTAAGGTGCAATAAATGACCTCCATCTCGAGAGCCATCCTGCTCACATAACACCACAAGCTACACAGGCGATCCAATACTCAACCCGAATCCACTGAGGCCCCTGGGACCTCAACCAAATATGCCAACAAGTCCTAAAACACCTTACGAACTTAGTCAAGGCCTCAAATCACGCCAAAGAATATCGAAACTATGAAGCGATGATCGAAATCCTTCTTTACCTTTCAAACTTTCAAACTTCGACAAACACATCCGAATCATACCAAAACATTTCGGAATGACGCCAAACTTTGCGCGCAAGACATAAATCACAATATGAACATATTTCAAGGCTCAAAATCCCAAACGGACATCGATAACAGTAAAGTGCACCTAAAACCAAACTTAAGAAATTCTTAGACCATCAAAATGCTAATTTTCCACAATAAGCGCTGAAATGCTCTCGGGTGATTCAATACTCAACCCGAATATACGCCCAAGTCCGAAATCATCATACAAACCCACTGGAACCTTCAAATCCCGATTCCGAGGTCATTTACTCAAAAGTCAAACCTTAGTCAATTCTTCCAACTTAAGCTTTCGACATTAAAAGTTTCTTCCCAGATTAACTCCGAACTTTCCAAAATACTATTCCAATCACACGTACATGTCATAATACCTGAAGTGAAGCTAACTAAGCCTCAAACCACCGAACGACATGCTAGAGCTCAAAAAAACTGGTCAAGTTATTATATGAATTGAAATACGATTTGTGGTATTGATGTTGTTTGGTGTAATTTGAGACCTCGAGTAAGCCCGTGTTATGTTTTGGGATTGATTTGTGTGATTTGACTGGTCACCTGTGCCCCGAGTGCTTTTCAGATGGGTTTTGAACCATCGCTCCTTGTTTTGTACCTGCTGATATCTGGTGCAGGGGTTGTTCATCATGATAGCGATTGGACTCGCGATCACATAGTAGAGTTTTGGTAAGGCAAATTTTACACCTTGCGGAAGCGTCAGATGCGTCGCATTCGTGGAGCTCTGGGAGGTGTTGATACATGTTCGTACTTAGATTTGAGTTCGTGAAGGAGTGTGGATGGCTGGAGCTTTAGTCTACGCGATCGCGCATAGGTGGCTGCGTTCGCATAAGCTGGTCTGGAGAAGGACTTCGCGTTAGCGTAGGGCAATTTTGGCCGGTGAGTTTTTATTCTCCGCGATCACAATGGATGTCATGCGATCACGATGCATATGCCTGGGCAGAATATTTAAGTACTCTATTTTGAGGGTTTTAGTATCACATTTAAAGGGTTTTGGTTATTTTATCATATTTCGAGGGTTTTGGTTATTTTATCACATTTTGAGTTATAGAGCTCGAATTTGGGCAATTTTGGAGGGGAGTTTCACGATTTGGATTGGGGTAGGTATTTATACTCAGATTTGTTCATTATCCATGATTCCAACCTTTATTTTTGTATTTAATTAGTGAATCTTAGTTACGAAATTAGGGATTTTAGTAAAACTTATCTAAAATGTAAATTAACGATTTGAGGGTCAATTTGAGGTTGGATTTGGATGAAACACATATAGTTGGACTCATATCGGAATGGGTGTTCAAAATTTGTGAGTATTGTCTGGTTCTAAGGTGTAGTCCCACGATTAACATTTTGGGTTGACTTTTTTTTAGTTAAAGATTGAAGCTTTATTATTTGTAATTGTTTTGTATGTCTTTTATTGATGATATTAAGTTATTTTGGCTTGATTCAAGCCGTCCGGAGGTTGATTCACATGGAAAGGGCTTCTTAGAGTACCGAGTTAGCTTGCTTGAGGTAAGTATCTTACCTTAACTTGGTTGAGGCAGTAGTTGCCTGAGTAATTTGTGTTAGCTACGTGCTATGGGTGGCGCACATGTGTGGGATTGAGCTCATGTGCGTGAACCAGGGTATTATTCGTGCTCGAGGTAGTGTTTAGGCTATGATATGCCTTGGATTGCTTGTTAAGCTTCATCGTGTGATGGTTCTTATATTTTTAACCATATTATGAGCTATTTGAACCATGTTTGAGATTAAATAAAGGTTAATCTCCTGATCGAACCTGATAATTGCTTTTGTTATGCAATTGCCTGATTTGAGCTATGATAGCACACTTTGCACATGCATACACCTTAGCATATCACTTTTACCAATCCAGGAGTATGAAATTTTATATTCATCGATCATATACATATATTCTTGTATATTTGCTTTCTGGGTGAAATGGTTTGGATTGGTAGCACATGATATTGAGCTTGTGACCATGCCAGGTGGATTATGATATTGGGCATGTGACCACGCCAGACGGATTGTGATATTTAGCCTGTGACCACGCCAGGCGGATTTTGATTTTGTGCATGTGTCCACGCGGGCGGATTATGATTATTTGCATGTGACTACACCATGCAGCGTGTGGATATGGATCCATCCCCTAGGGTCACCCTCACATATTTCTTCTTGATAGTGTACACGTGATTTGAGAAAAGTTGATCAGTGATTTTTTTACAGTTATTAAGATTCTGAGGAAAGGCTGGCCAGTGTTTGATTTGGTTATTGCATTTCATCTTTACTTGCAATTTCCTTAGCTGTTTACCTAACTTATTTGCATATCTTCTGAATATGCTGGATTGTTTACTGAGTAAAGCACGTTAAATAATTGTGTGCACCAAGGTGGTTCTTTCTATAATGCATGACTTGATCATATTGTTGTTCTTCACTTGTTTGATTAAATGAATAGTACAGGTAATTAGCGAGTATCATTTATAATTCTTGCCACTATTACCTCGCCGAGGTTAGTTATGATAATTGCTGAGTACATGGGGTCAGTTGTGCTCATATCACACACTGCACTTAATTGTGTAGATCTAGTAGCTGAGGCTTATTGCCGAGTTTGTCATTCAAGGGACGGGGTAGATCTGCATCTCGACCACAGTCTTAGCATCTCATTTCATTTTGTACTATTGTCTTCTATTCAGACAGTATTGTTATTTGGCATTTTAAAATTGTCTTTTCGTTTATAGCTCATGAATCTATATTTACCAGTTCTGGGGGACTTGTTATGTATCGACGTTGTTGTTTATAGTAAATTAGCCTTAGACTTTTACTATTTCAGATATTTTTAGTATTTATATTTCGTTTTTGTTATGTTTGGTTTGCCTAGCAAGTGAGTTAGGCGTCACCACGACTGGTTGGTGGTTTTGAATCATGACAAGTTGGTATCAGAGCCCTAGGTTAATAGGTTTTACGGGTCATTAGTAAGTTTAGCAGAGTCTTGCGGATCGGTATGGAAACGTTTGTACTTATCTTCAAGAGGCTACCGAACTGATAAAAAACTTCACTTTCTTGCATTCTTGTCACGCGGATTTGTTATTTTCGAAGTTTGAACCATTACTCTTCTATTCTCTCACAAACGGTGATGACACGTTTAGCAGGATTGGGCGGGCAGGCACCAGTACCACCAGGTAGGGCCGCGAGAGGCTGGGGCTGAGGTAGACAACTAGATGGGGCTCGTACTATAGTTAGAGCAGCAACTATGGAGCCACTAGTCGCTCTAGTAGAGGAGCAAGTTGCGAATACTATTGAGCTGGTGGGACAAGCTTAGACACCGATGATACCTTTTGCTATACCTAATTTTCAGGAGGTTTTGGCTCAGATCTTGAGCGTGTGCACGAGCTTGGCTCAGGCGGGTATGGTACTAGTTGCACACGCTACCTCACATGCTGGGGGAGGAGCCTAGACTCTCATCATCCATACACCAGATCAGCTAGATCAGGGTTATCAAACACCAGCAATATTACCAATTCAGCCAGTTATTACTTCTCTTAAGAGGTTGGTCCACCTATGAATGATGAGGAGAAAAAGAAGTTGGAGCTATATAAAGAGGCTTGACCCTCCCTAGTTCAGTGGATAAGAGTTAGAGGATGCTCAGAGTTTTATGGATTAGTGTCATCGGATTCTCCACACAATGTGTATTGTGGAAATTAGTGGAGTTTCATTTACTACTTTTCAGCTGACAGGGGCAACCTACAGATGGTGGCAAATCTATGAGTCAGTCAGGCTAGCTGGCGCATCACCTCTTACATGGTATCAGTTCTCAGTTCTCTTCTTAGAAATGTTTGTCCCACAAACTTGTAGAGAGGGGCTGCTTAGGGAGTTTGAACAGCTACGTCAGGAGGGTGTGATTTTGGCCCAGTATGAGATGAGGTTCGCATATTTGGCACGTTATACAGTATGGTTGGTTCCCACTGAGAGGGAGAAGATCAGGAGTCTCATTGATGGCCTCAACTATGGTCTACGTTATAGTTTTGCTCGAGAGGCCGAGACGGATGCTAGGTTTGACCAGGTGGTTAAGATTGCTAGACGTTGTGAGTAGGTTCACAGGCTCGAGCGCGAGGAGCGAAAGGCCAAGAGGCCCCGTGGTTAAGGTGGTTATAGTAGTGTCTCATCTGGAGGCCTGTCATATTATAGTTGAGATCGTCCTTTTAGGCCCGCTTGAATAGCTCATCAGATTCCTTATGGTACTTCAGTTAGCCACAGTTCATAAGTGCTCGCCTAGTTCAGTCATCATTCAGTGCGTTGCTGGCACAGAGTTCTTACTGTGGTCCACCTGGTCAGGGTTCTACATGCAGTTATTTGGGTTATCAGGGTCAACAGCCTCATAGTAGGGGTTGTTTTGAGTGTGGAGACTTGTGTCATCTCAAGAGGGATCGCCCCAGACTTCTAATTAGGGTTTCACAGTAAATCTCGCAATTTATGATTTCAGCACCAGCAGCTACACCACCCGCAAATCTAGCTAGGGATGGGGCTTAGTCAGTTCGAGGTCGCCCCAGAGGGAGAGGTCAGTCGGGCGGCGGTCAGGCCCGTTGCTATGCATTTCTCGCCAGGCTAGAGGCAGTTGCTTCTGACGCTGTGATCACATGTATTATTTCAATGTGCCACAGGGATGCTTCAGTATTATTTTACCCAGGTTCCACTTACCCTTATGTGTCATCATGTTTTGCTCGTTATTTGGATATACCTCATGATTCTTTAGATATGTTTGTTCATATATCTACACCGGTTGGTGATTCTTTTATGGTGGACCATGTATATTGGTCTTGTGTGGTGACCATTGGGGGTTGTGAGACTAGAGTTGATTTCTTATTGCTCAGTATGGTGGATATTTATGTGATTTGGGGCATGCATTGGTTGTCACCATATCACGCTATTCTTGATTGTCATGCTAAGACTGTGACATTGGCTATGTCGGGGCTGCTGAGGTTGGAGAAGAGAGGCTCCCTTGATCATGTTCCTAGTAGAGTGGTGTCTTTCCTAAAGGCTCAACAGATGGTTGAGAAGGGGTGTTTGGCATATTTGGCCTTTTTGAGGGATGCTAGTATTGATACTTCTACTGTTGAGTCAGCTCCAGTAGTGAGAGAGTTCCGAGATGTGTTTCCTGCAGACCTGTCGGTCATGCCACCTGACAGGGATATTGATTTTGGTATTGATTTTGTGCCTATCTCTATTCCACCATATCGCATGGCACCAGTAGAGCTAAAGAAGTTGAAGGAACAGTTACAGGAGTTGCTTGATAAGGGTTTCATCGGGCCTAGTGTGTCACCTTGGGGTGCACCGGTACTATTTGTGAAGAAGAAATATGGTTTTATGAGGATGTGCATTGACTACAGGTAGTTGAACAAGGTTACTATCAAGAACAAGTACCCACTAACGTGTATTGATAATTTGTTTGATCAACTTCAGTGTGCTAGGGTATTTTCAAAGATTGATTTAAGATCAGGGTACCATCAGTTGAAGATTCCGGTTTCAGATATTCCAAAGATAGCCTTCAGGACCCGCTATGGTCACTATGAGTTTCTGGTTATGTCTTTTGGGTTGACCAATGCCCCAGCAGTTTTTATGCACTTGATGAACACCATGTTTTAGCCCTATCTTGATTCCTTCGTCATAGTTTTCATTGAGGATATATTGGTGTATTTTTGCAACCGGGAGGATCATGAGCAACACTTGAGCAACGTGCTCTAGACTTTGGGGGAGAAGAAGTTATATGCTAAATTCTTCATGTGCGGTTAGACTCAGTGGTATTTTTGGGCCACATGGTGTCCAGTAAGGGGATAAGGGGGATTCGAAGAAGATTGAGACAGCTCAGAGTTGGCCCAGATCATCTTCTGCTATTGAGATTCGGAGTTTACTTGGGTTAGTTGGGTATTATCGCCATTTTTTGGAGGGGTTTTCATATATAGCAGCCTCGTTGACTAGATTGACACATAAGGGTGCCCCATTCAGGTGGTCTGATGAGTGTGAGGAGAGATTTTAGAAGCTCAAGACTGCCTTGACTACAGCTCCAGTTCTGGTTTTGCCTTCAGGATCAGGTTCTTATATAGTCTATTGTGATGCTTTACGGATTGGCATTAGATGTGTGTTGATGCAGGATGGTAGAGTGATTCTTTATGATGTGCATCCGTTGAAGCCCCATGAGAAGAACTACCCAGTAGCCAAAGGATCTAAACTTGAGGCAACGAAGATGGTTAAATCTACTAAAGGACTATGATATCACCATTCTTTATCACCCGGGAAAGGCCAATGTGGTGGCCGGTGCTTTGAGTAGGAAGGCTGAGATCATGGGGAGTCTTTCTCATATTCCAGTCGGGGAGAGAGCGTTAGCAGTGGATGTTCAGGCTTTGGCCAATCGATTCAGGAGAATGGATATTTCGGAATCCAGCAGAGTTCTCACTTGTTTTGCATCATGGTAGTCCTTGTTTGACCGTATCAAGGCGCGTCAGTATGATGATCCCTACGTGCTTGTCTTGAGGAACACGATGCAACACAGTAATTCTAAGGAGATTAGTATTGGTGATGATGGGTTATTGAGATTACAGGGTCGAATCTGTGCTCCTAATGTGGATGGGTTGCGAGAGTTGATTCTTGAAAAGGCCATAGTTTACGGTATTCCATTCATCCAGGGGCCGTGAAGATTTACCATGATTTGAGGCAACACTATTGGTGGTGGAGGATGAAGAGGTATATTGTTGAGAATGTTGCTCGGTGTCTGAACTGCCAGCAGGTGAAGCATGAGTATCAGAGACTTAGTGGTTTGCTTCAGAGACTTGACATTCCGGAGTGGAAGTGGGAGCGTATCACTATGGATTTTGTAGTTGGGCTTTGATGGACCTTGAGGAGATTCAATGCAGTGTGGGTCATTATGTACAGACTGACCAAGTCTGAACACTTCATTCTAGTCATGACTACCTAATCTTCAAAGCAACTGGCTCAGATTTATATTCGGGAGATCGTTTCCCTTCATGGTGTGCTGATCGTGTCAATTATCTCAGATCGAGGCACACAATTTACAACACATTTTTGGAGAGAAGTGCAGCGTGAGTTGGGCAAACAGATCGAGCTGAGTATGAATTTCATTCCCAGACAGACGGGCAGTCTAAGCGCACTATTCAGATTTTGGAGGACATGTTACGTGCATGTGTCATTGATTTCGGGGGATCATGGGATCAGTTTCTTCCATTAGCTGAATTCGCCTACAACAATTGCTATCAATCGAGTATCCAAATATCTCCTTATGAGGTCTTATATGGGAGGCGATGTCATTATCCGGTTAGTTGGTTTGAGCCCGGGGAGGCTAGATTATTGGGCACTGATTTGGTCTGTCATGCTTTGGAGAAGGTGAAGTTGATTCAGGAGCAGCTTCATACAGCGCAATCTAGGCAGAAGAGTTAAGCTTACAGAAAGGTTCTTGATGTTGCATATAGTCACGACCCGAAATCCCAACCGTGGAACCGTGATGACGCCTAGCGTGCACTTGCTCGGCAAGCCAACATTAGTACACAACTTATCATTTTTAGACAATTGAAAGTAGTATAATAAGAGTTAAAGCTATAGAATTTCAAAATAGGCATAATAATTCCAACACCGATTAGCCAAAATCCGGAATCTGGTGTCACAAGTACATGAGCAATATAAAAAGTGCTACAACTAATGTTTGAAGGAATTACAATTGTTCGAATAGAATACACAGTACAACTAGATACGGAAGGGGACTTCAGGGACTGCTGTCTCCGTGCAAGTCTACCTCAAGTCTCCAAATGCAGATGTAATTCGGGCATCAACTTTGATAAACACCACTGGGACCAACTCCAAAATCTTCACAAGAAGTGCAGAAGTGTAGTATGAGTACAACTGACACAATATACTCCGTACGTGCTGAGACTAACCCCGATGAGATATTGACGAGACTAAAACAAGACACCTACTAAAATCATGTACAGATATAAATACATAAAGCAAAAAAAGTAACAAGTAAAACATATAAAATGACAAATGGGAAGGGAACATGTAAAAAAGGGGGGCAAGGTCAGATTAGTAAGTGCAATTCACCAAGTAATCTCTTTCCAAAATAAAAACGATGCAGCCAAGTAAATTTACAAATCCAAAAATCGAGTAAAGCACTGAAATCATCAAATGGAATGGCATCACCCTTTGTGCTTTTACTCTCATCCTCACCATGTAATATGATATATGCAATGACACGTCGTCACCCCTCGTGCTTTTACTCTCATCCTCACCATATGATATGATAAATGAAATGGCACAACATCACCCTTCATGCTTTTACTCTTTTCCTCACATGATATGATAAAGGATAATAAGCAATCAAGTGCACGACATTACCCTTCGGGACTTAATCCTTACTATTGCTCAATCAATAATAACAATATGCAAAATAAGGCACGACAATACCCTTCGTGCTTTCACTCTTCCTCACCAAGAAACAACAATAATCTAAAGTAGCAATGCAAGGTGGGAAGTAAATTTCAACTCTAGCATCCCAACAATTTCGAATTAATCAATAACACGAAAGCGAAAAATCAAAGAATAACGATCTAACTAAAGCATTTAAGGCATGGTAAAAGAAGCAACATGGTACAATATATCAGTTTCCACCTGCATGCTTTAACCCATGACGGCGCATATATACTCGCCACCTTACATATACGTCGTCCCCACATGTCATTCACATAGCAAATAGACCAACTAGTCCTAATCCCTTCAAGTCAAAGTTAAACACGACACTTACCTTACTCCGCAACCAAATCAACCAACCAATTACGACATTGCCTTTCTAGCAACTCTCCAAACCAACTGAATCTAATCAAACAATTCAAAATAAGCTTTAGAAACTATCCACGAATGAAAAGGGTTCAATTTTGATCATTTCAAAAAAGGTTAACAAAAGTCAACCCCAGGTGTGCTTGGTCGAAATCCGAGATTCGAACCAAAATCTGATTACCCATTCAACCCCTAGCCCGGTTATGTGATTTATTTCAAAATCTGACCTCAATTTGAGGTTTAAATCTCAACTTTAACAAATCCATAAATTCAACCCACAATCCCTAATTTCTACCATGAAATTCAAAGATTTGATCTTGAAAACTCATGAAATGTAACGGGAAATTCATAGAAAATGAATTAGAGTTGCTTACCTATAAATATGGGAAGAAAGAGCTCTTCAAAAATCGCCTCTAGAGTGTTTGTGTTGAGAAATGGTGTAAAATGAGCTAAGTCTTGTTTTCCCCCTCTTTTACCCATCTGCAGGTGTTGCATTTGCGAACACCCGTTCGCAAATATGATGCACGTAAATGCAACACATGGATCGCAAATGCGATCAGTGCATCAGATGCACAGAAGTCACAAATGTGACATTTTAATCGCAAATATGAAGTGCCCTCTTTTGCAAATGCGGATAACTTCTTCGCAATTGCGAAGATGTCCTAAAAGCCCAATGGTCGCAAATGCAACCAACGATTGTCTCCCAGCTCAGATCCATGCTCGCAAATGTGATCGCTTGACCGCAATAGCGAGGCTTGCAAATGCGAGCCAGGCCTTGCATTTGCGAGATCTACAGTAATGCACCAGCAATTGCTGAACACCAGCAGTTGCAAACCATCTAAAAACCATCCATTACTCACCCGAAACTCACCCGAAAACCTCGGGCTCCGAACATGAACACTAGTTATAACATGCTACGAACTTGCTCGCTACCTCAAATCATCAAAATAACATTAAATAAGAAAAAATGATCTTCAAAACTCAAGAATTTTAATCTTCAACTGAATTTTCATAATTTCGCACATAATGCACTGAAATGCATTCGGGATACCCCGGACCCCAACTAAATATGCGTACAAGTCCAAAATAATCATACGAACCTACCAGAATTGTCAAAATACTGATCCATGGTCGTTTACCCAAAATATTAATCGTGGTCAACTCTAGCCTCATTTTAAGTTAAAAATTACATTTTCTTCAAATTTTCACATAAACACTTTTTGAAAAATGACACGGACCACACACACAAATAAAGAAACATTAAATGAAGCTCTGGAATGTCTCGGAACACATAAATAAAGGCTAGTACTCAAAATGACCTATCAGGTCGTCAGATTCTTCACATCTAAAAGAAATGTTCGTCCTAGAACGGACACAGAAAAGTACTTGGACTGGTAAAAAGGTAGGGGTGTATACAGACTCAGACTCCCACGTAGTCGCCTCGAGTGGCTGACCTCTCCACTGAACTTTCACAGAAGGAAAACTCTTGGATCTCAACTTGCGAACCTGCCTGTCTAGAATAGCTACCGACTCTTCCTCAAAGGTTAGATTTTCATCAGGTTTCACCGTGATGAGGTCCAAAAAATGTGAGTTGTCCTTTTGGTACTTCTGAAGCATGGAAATGTGAAATACCAGATGTACCCCTGTTAGGCTAGGAGACAATGCAAGTATATAAGCAACCTTCCCAACTCTCTCCAAGATCTTAAACGGGACAATAAACCTCGGGCTCAATTTGCCCTTCTTCCCAAACCACACCCTTCATAGGCAACACTCAGATAAGAACCTTCCCATCCACCATATAGACTACATCTCAAACCTTCTGGTCTGCATAACTCTTTTTCCTGAACTCAGCTATACAAAGTCGCTCCTGAATCACCTTAACGTTCTCAATAACATCACGGACTAAATCAGTTCCCAAAAGTCTAGACTCTCCGGGCTCAAACCAACCAATCGGCGAATGACATCGCCTCCCATATAAGACCTCATACGGATCCATCTGGATGCTCAGTTGATAGTTGTTGCTGTTGTAGCGAACTCTGGTAGAGGTAAGAACTGGTCCCATGAACCTCTGAAATCAAAAACACATGCACGTAACATGTCCTCCAATATTTAAATAGTGCACTCGGACTGTCTGTTAGCCTAAGGATGAAGCGTTGTGCTCAACTCGACCCGCATGTCCAACTCATGCTGCATGACTCTTCAAAAACATGATGTGAATTGTGTGCCTCAGTAAAAAATGATGGAAATAGGCACGCCATGCAGGCGAATAATCTCCTAGATATAAATCTGAGCCAACCACTCTGAAGAATAGGAAGTTACCATCGGAATGAAGTGTGCCGACTTAGTCAATCGGACCATAATAGACCAGACTATGTCATATTTCCTCAAGGTCCATGGTAAGCCTACCACAAAATGCGCTCCCACCTCCACTCCGATATCTCTAATCTCTGAGTCAATCCACTCAATTTCTGATGCTCGTACTTCACTTGTTGATAATTCAAACACCGAGAGACATAAGCAAAAATATCGTTTTTCATCCTTCGCCACCAATAGTGTTGTTTCCAATCACGGTACATCTTCGTGACACTTGGGTGAATAGAATAGCGCAAACTGTGTACCTCCACAAGGATCAACTCTCTCAGCCCATACACATTTGGAAAACAAATCCGGCCCTGAAGTAGCATAACACCATTATATCCAATCACAACCTCCTTAGCACCACCCTACAGCATCGTGTCTTTCAACACCAACAAGCGAGGATCATCAAACTGGCGAGCCTTGATATGCTCCAACAACGATGACTGTGCCACAACACAAGCAGGAACCCGGCTAGGCTCTGCAAAATCTAATCTTACAAATCGATTGGACAAAGCCTGAACATTTATAGCTAGTGACCTCTCTGCTACCAGTAAATATGCCAAATTGTCCATGCTCCCAGCCCTACTCAATGCATCGGCCACTACAATGGCCTTCCCCGGATGATATAATATGGTGATATCATAGTCTTTCAGCAACTCTAACCATCTACGCTGCTATAAATTAAGATCTTTCTGCTTGAACAGGTGCTGGAGACTCCGATGGTTGGTATAGACCTCACACGGAATGCCGTATAGATAGTGCCTCCAAATCTTCAACGCATGAACAATGGATGCCAACTCTAAGTCATGAACATGGTAATTCTTCTCATGAACCATCAATTGCCAAGATGCTTAGGCAATCACCCTATCATCCTGCATCAATATCGTGCCTATCCCAATACGTGATGCATCACAATACACAGTGTAAGATCCCGAACTTGTAGGCAATACCAACATTGGGGTTGTAGTCAATGCAGTCTTGAGCTTCTGAAATCTTACCTCACACTCGTTGGGCCATCTAAAAAGATCACCTTTCGAGGTCAACTTGGTTAATGGGGATGAAACAGATGAAAACTCCTCCACGAACCGGCGATAATAACCCGCCAAACCCAAAAAGCTCCAAATCTCTATAGCTGAAGTAGGTCTAGCCCAGTTTTGAACTGCCTCAATCTTCTTTAAATCTACCTTAATGCCCTCGAAAGATACAACGTGGCCCAAAAAGGCAACCGAATTCTACCAGAACTCACACTTCAAAATCTCGGCATACAACTGACGATCCATCAAAGTTTGAAGTACTATCCAGAGATGTTGCTCATACTCATGCTCCTCTCGACTGTGGGAGTAAACCAAAATATCTTCAATATAGACAATCATAAAAGAATCCATATAGGGCTTGAACACCTGGTTCATCAAATCCATAAAGGCTGCTGGGGCATTAGTCAAGCCAAATAACATTACCAAAAACTGGTAGTGACCATACCGAGTCCGAAAAGCTGTCGTAGGGACATCCAATTCCCTAACCTTTAACCGATAATAGCCAGATCTCAATTTAATCTTGGAATACACCTTGGCACCCCGAAGTTGATCAAATAAGTCATCAATTCTCGACAACAGATACTTGTTCTTGATAGTGACCTTGTTCAACTGCCGATAATCTATACACATCCTCATCGTTCCATCATTCTTCTTCACAAACAACACTGGTGTACCCCAAGGTGAGACACTAGGTCTAATGAATCCCTTATCAAGAAAATCCTACAATTGCTCCTTCAATTCTTTTAACTCAACTGGTGCCATATGATATGGTGCGATAGAAATAGGGTTGAGTGCCTGGAACCAAATCAATGCAAAAGTCAATATCTCTATCTGGTGGCATCCTCGAAAAATCTATAAGAAAAACCTCTCAAAACTCGTGCACAACTGGTACCACATACATAGAAGGAACCTCCACACTAGGATCACGAATATAGGCTAAATATGCCAGACACCCCTTCTCGGCCATACGTCGAGTCTTCACATAAGAAATGACCCTACTAGTGGAATGACTAGGAGTCCCTCTCCACTCCAATCGAGGCAACCCCAACATAGCTAATGTCACAATCTTGGCATTTCAATCCAAAATAGCATGATATGGTGACAACCAGTCCATGCCCAAGATAACATCAAAGTCTTCCATGCTGTGTAAAAGAAGATCTACTCTAGTCTCATAACTCCTGATAGAGACTATGCACGAACAATAAACACGGTCTACCATAATATAATCTCCCACAGGCGTAGACACATAAACAGGAGCACTCGAATAATCAAGAGACCCATCCATATATTAGGTAAAATAGGATGACACATAGGAATATGTAAAGCCCGAATCAAATAAAACTGATGCATCTCTATGGCAAACTGGAATAATAAATGTAATGACCGCATCAGATGGCTATGCCTCAGGTCTAGCTGGAAATGCATAAAAAGGGGGTTGAGCCCTACCACTCTGATCTCCACCTCTCAGATAGACTCTCCCTATATGGCCTCCACCTCTAATGTCCTGACTACCACCTCAGGCTGCCTGACCCATTCCTCTAGCTGGTTGAACGGGAGGTGGAGCAACCGCTGCTGGAACCATGGCACGAGTACCCTGTTGTGGCATGCTGCTCTATGATCTAGGGCAAAACCTCGTGAAGTACCTCGAATCTTCACAAGTATAACAAGTTGTCGGCTGTGACTACTGACTTTGTCGACCTAAATAACCATCCTGATAACTTTGAGTCGGAGGTGCACTGACCGGAGCTGAAAGTGCACCGTAGGCTAGCTGCTCAGGATGATACCCATAAGAACCACGACTACTCGAAGTATCGTGAGATACCTGAAGCGCTGACTGGATCGGCCTGAGAGGATGGCCACTACCAAATAAACCTCTGCCTACAGACGAGTCACGACTCAAACCAACAAAATGATGAGGCCTCTTGTCAGATACTACCTCCCTACCCTGACCACAAATCCTCTCGATCCGTCTAGCAATTCTACAACTTGCTAGAAAGAAATATCATCCATAGTCTCATTGTCCATCTGTAACCTGATACCAAAAGTAAGGCCATCAATGAATCTACTCACTCTCTCCCTCTCAGTAGGGATCAAAACAACTACATGGCGAGATAAATCTATGAAATCAGGTCTCGTACTGGGTAACCATCATGCTACCCTACTGGAGGCGCTCAAATTGGTTATGGTACTCCTCTCTCAGAGTAAAAGTGATGAACTTCTCCATGAATAGCTGTGAAAACTGGTCCTAAGTGAGTGGAGGTGAACCTGATGGTCTACCTCGAACATAGTCCTGCCACCACCTGTTGGACTCCACTTTACCCATGTTGCGCAATACCTTATGGCAACAATCTATGAAATCCTATGGGTCCTTAGAAGTTGTGCCACCAAAGGGAATAGGAAATAACTTTATGAACTTGTCCAATCTATTCAACCCCTCTAACGACATAGCAGGCCTCTCCCTGGGCTATGTAACAATGACAGGCTGAACTACTCCAACTGAAGGAATTGTAAGAATCTAATATCTGTGAGCCACCTGCTCTGGTGTGTGAGTAACGAGAGTCTAGGTTCCTCCCCCAACCTTAGAGACAAGTAGTTCTACAAGAAACGTACCGGCCTGGGCCACACTCTTCATAAGGCCTACCAGTCAGACTAGAGCATCTTAAGGTACTGGGGTGGCAATAAACCCCTCTAGGACCAGAGCTGGTCCAACTGGTACGCTCTAAACAGGGATATCCCCTTATTGCTCAAACTGAGGCCTTGTAGTAAGTGCTATTGCACGTGCTCTAGACTGAGTTCTACCTCTACCTCTACCTCTAGCTCGACCTTGGCCCCTACCCCTGGTAGTGTCAGCAACCTGGGGATGCAACTCCTGACCTGCTAGAGATGTGTGTGTGTCCTCACCATCTACGAGAGAACAAGAATAGAATGGTTCAAACTTTAGTGATAGAATAATGTCGCACAATAGAGAAAGAAAGAAGCGAAGTTTTTTTCTAAAGCCTTATAGCCTTTAGAAGATAAGTACACACGTCCCCGTACCGATCCTCCAGACTCTACTAAGCTTTCTCATGAATCGTGAGACCTAGGAAATCTAGTACTCTGATATCAACTTGTCACGACCCGAAATCCCCAACCGCATGGCCATGATGGCGGATAACGTCCACTTTCTAGGAAAGCGAAAATTAGTACACAACTTATCATTTTTAGACAATTGAAAGTAGTATAATAAGAGTTAAAGCTATATAATTCATAAATAGATAATAATAATAATTCCATCATTGACTTGCCAAAACTCGGAATCTGATGTCACAAGTATATGAGCATACTAAAATGTGTTACAACTAATGTCTGAAGGAATTACAACTTTTCAAGTAGAATAAAAAGTACAACTGGATAAAGAAGGGGACTTCAGGGACTACGATTTCCATGCAGGTCCACCTCAAGTTTCCAACTATAGATGTGATCAGGGCAGCAACTCCGCTAAATGCCACCTGGACCAACTCCAGAATCAGCACAAAAAGTGCAGAAGTATAGCATGAGTACAACAGACCCAATGTACTCCATAAGTACCGAACCTAACCCAAAGAGGTAGTGGCGAGGCTAAGATAAAACACCTACTAAAATCCTGTGCAGATATATATACATAAAGCAACAAAAGTAGCAAGTAAAACATATAAAATGACAATGGGAAGGGAATGTAACGACCCGATCGGTTGTTTTGCTATCTAGATTTCCGTTCCCCTATTTAATACTTTTTCTATGCACTTTTACTATTTTATAACTTGCGGGGATGATTTGTTTAGTTTTTGAAGGGTTCGAGTTGAATTCGTAACATTTAGTTCCTTAATAGTGGCCTAAGGTGGCCAAGTTTGACTTGAGGCAATATTTTGAGTAAACAACCTCAGAACCAACATTGGAAGGTTCCAATAGGTTTGTATATTGATTTTGGACTTAGGCATGTGTTCTGATCGAGTTTCAAGTAATTCGGGAGCGTTTCGACGCTTAATGTTGAAAGTTGGCTCCTTGAAGGTTTTAGAGTTTCTTAAATTTGGTTTGAAGTAGACTTTGGTGTATCGATGTCTGTTTGGGATTTTGAGCTTAGGAATAGGTTTATAGGGTGATATTTTGACTTGTACGTAAAAGTTAACGTCATTCCGAGTTGTCTAAGCATGATTCGTCGTATTTGGAGCTAGTTGAAGAAATTGGAAGTTCAAAGGTTTATTAATTAGGTTTTGAGGTGCAATTCTAGGTTACAATGTTGTTGTACGTGCTCGAAGACTTCGCGTAGGTCCATATTATGTTTATGGACTTGTTGGTGTATTTGGACGGGGTCCCGGGTGACTCGGGTGTGTTTCGGACCACCCGGAGTTAAGTCCAAAATAACAAATATTTTGCTACTGGTTTCCTTCCTCGCGAACGCGGAAGGTGCTTGGCATTCGTGATGAAGAATTTGGGCTGAGGGATGTGTGTTCTTTGCGTTCACGCTAGTGGGGTCGCAATCGTGATGCTTTGAGCCAATGGTCTTCGCGTTCGCGAGCATTGGGTCATGTTCGAGTAGAAGGAGGCTAGATAGGGGGAGAACGGTGCTCGCAAAGGGTCAGCCAGGTTAGGCATTGTGATCGCGAGTGCCCTGTTGCGTTCGCGATGAAGGCTTGTGTGGACAGGGGCAAATTTTTCCTTCGCGATTGCGAGAGGCTTATCGCGATCGTGAAGGACCCCCGGGCAGAACCTTGTTTTCCACTTCTCTTGGACGATTTTGGAGCTCTTAAAGGGAAATTTTGCATCTAGCATTTTAAGGTAAGTTATTCCTATCTAATGTGAGTTTAATAAATAGATTATAGGTGGATTGTAACGTAGAAATTATGGGACTATGTTGAAAAATTTAGGGTTTGGTAAAAATGGGATTAGACAGCGAAATTGAGTATACAACTGAGTAGAAATTATATATTTGAGTTCGTAGGGTCATGAGTAACATTTATCTATGAAACTTTCCGGACTCCGGGAATGTGGGCATAGGGTGACTTTTAGAAACTTTTCGAGTTGGGTTGGGTAATTACTCTAATAGATGAATTATGAACTTTTGCTCATATATTGATTAGTTTGTACGACTTTTTGACTAATTTCGGGTTGCTCAGCGCCTTTTTGAGGCTATTAGTGTGGTTTGAGAGCCGAGAAGAGGACGTGGGAATAAGGTAAGTCTCATGCCTAACCTTGTAAGAGGAAATTATCCTTGTAGGTATTTAAATTATTATTTGTTAATAATTGTTGGTACTACGAAGTGACGAGAGTCCGTACATAGCTAAAATCATGTTTATGTCCCGGTAGACTTAGGACTTTATCAAGTAATATTTGTATTATTTGAACCCACCTTGTTAGTTTAATTACTTGAATTTATAATTGAAATTTGATTAGGGATTATGTTAGGCTGAGCTTCGTTACTTTGAGTTTTGGCAGAATATTCGTTTGTTGATAGAAAATTTTGCTTCTTTATATGCCTATCCTGGTGTTGTAATTCTATGACCCGTAGTCCGAAAAGTTTCTCTATTCCTGTGGATCGGACCAAAGGCCTCGGCAATATATATATATATATATATATATGCATCCATAGATCGGGTCATACGCCCTCGGTAGTGTATGTACACGATTATTATGAATCAGGTCGTACGACATCGACATAGCTTGTGCGTAATATCGCTAGGAATCCGAATATACCTGATATTTCCTTCATGACTTGAGAAATGATATTTACTTTATGGTTATTATTTGTTGAAATGGAATGTGATATTTGGGGATTTTAAACTGATAGTTTGTTAAAGAATCATGTTATTTATTGTTTCTTATTCCATTGTTACGGTTGTATTACATGCTTATTTATAACTCTTGCACTTTATTTATTGACCACTAGTAAGTGTCGATATCGACCCCTGGTCACTACTTCTTCGAGGTTAGACTAGAAACTTACTTAGTACATGTTGATTTACGTACTCATGCTACACTTCTGCACAAATTGTGCAAGTACTGAGGCAAGTACATCTAGTATCCGTTCGGGCGCGCATCCACATTATCTGGAGACTTAGTGGTGAGCTGGTCCCCTATGCTCTAATCTGCAGCACCCAAAGTCTCCTTCATGTTGCATTTTATATTTCTGTCTATTTCATTTCAGACAGTAGTTGTAGTGGTTTGTATATTCTACTAGATTGCTCGTGCACTTGTGACACCAGTTTTTGGAAATTTCTAGCAGATGTTTATGATTTTCTGCCTATTAATATCACCATTTCACTCTTATATTTTATTTATGGTTTATATCACCATGGCCTTTTACACTTAGTTTCTTTATTAAATAAAAATTCTTGATTTTAAAAGTAATAAAATGAATAATTAAATGGATAGCTCACCGTTGGCTTTCCTAACGGCGACAACTTGGTATCAAAGCACTAGGTTCACATAGGTCTCACGAGTCATAGGTAGGACTAGTAGAGTCTTGTGGATAAGTGCGGAGATGTCCATACTTTTCATCGAGAGGCTATAGGTTGTTAGGAACCTTCTCTTTCTTAATCTCCTATCGTGTAATTGATTTTGTGCTAAGTACCTTTCTCTTATTCTCTCACAGATGATGAGAACACGCGTTATACTTGTACCTGGTGGCAGAGGAGTTGTTCTCCCAGTGGTTAGAGGCCAAGGCAGAGGCCGAGGGAGGGGCTACAATGCTTGCTAGAGCGCAAGAGAATCCTAGATATGCTCTTGTTGTGCCACCAGTGGATCCAGTGGAGGATCCTGTCATTGAGGAGCAGGATGAGGCGCATGCAGCTGAGACGGAGTTTATGACTGTACCAGGATTTTAGGAAGTTGTGGGCCATATACTACGGTTCATGGATTTTATGACTCAGGCCGAGCTATTTTTAGCAGATTCGGCCACATCTCAGGTGGGAGGAGGAGCACAAACCTCTACGTGCATTACTTGTGGGCAGGGCAAGTTACTGCCAATTATCAGACCCTATGTGCATTACTTGTGGGCAGGGCCCAGCCAGTTGCAGTAGTTATACCAGAGGCCAGACCAGCCACGATCGTTGAGCAGCAGTAGCGGTTGTATAGATAGACTAGGCTACATCCTCTTGTCTTTGGCGGTGAGAAACATGAGGACCCGCAGGACTACATTGATCGTTTCAAGTGCAGTGTGCATAATTTGGGAGTATTGGAGTCCAACGGGGTGGACTTCACCACATTTCAGTTGGAGGGCAAGACCCGTAGATGGTGGCAGTCTTATCTCTGTAGCAGGACAACAGGTTCACCTCCTTTGACTTGGGACCAGTTCACACGTCTCTTTTGGGAGAGATATATTCCACCCTTTCGGAAGGAAGAGTTACGAGGTCAGTTCGAGTAACTCCAGCAGGGTCAAATATTTGTGACTGATTTTGAGGCGAGATTCTCTGGGTTGTCTCATCATGCACTCATGATACTCCCCACAGATGTAGAGAGAGTGCGGAGGTTTATTGCGTACTTGCATTATGGTATCCAGTTTACTATGGCCCGAGAGGTTAAGATGGGGACTTCATACGAGCAGGTTGTGAAGATAGCTCAGAGGATCGAGGATATCTGCAACCAGGGCAGATTATACACGATGGAGGACAAGTGACCTCGACATTCAGGCAGATTTAGTGGTGCCCCGTCTAGGGGCAGAGGTCAGTTCATGAGGGGCTAGTCTAGAAGGCCCACGTATTCAGCACCACTGCCTGCTCGGGGTGCTCCAGCACATCCTTAATTCAGCGTCATTCCAGAGAGTACCTACCATCCACCGACTATTCAGGATTTCTCCAGTGGGTATTCAGGTCACCAGGGTCAAACTCAGGGTCAGTAGTCTTCCACACTGAGGAGTTTCTACGAGTGTTGGGAGCTTGGTCACATGAGGAGGTTTTGCCCCAGGCTTCGGGGAAAGGCAGTACAGCAGGGCCATCAGTCCATGATCATCGCACCAGCTGTTGAACTACCCGTCCGGTCAGCCAGGGGCAGAGAGTAGGTGGGTATGGGTCGCCCTAGAGGTGGAGGCCAGCCAGGTGGAGCTCTGACTAGGTTCTATGCCTTTCCAGCCAGACCAGATGCAGTATCCTCGGACACCATGATCATAGGTATTATTTCTGTCTGCGGTAGGGATGCTTCGATACTATTCGATCCAGGGTCTACTTATTCATATGTATCCTCTCTATTTGCTCCTTATCTGTATGTCTCTCATGAGTCCTTGGGTGTTCCTAAATGTGTGTCCATGCTAGTGGGTGATTATGTTATTGTGGATCGGGATTATCAGTCCTATGTAGTGACGTTCTGTGGTTATGAGACCAGAGCGAATATTCTGTTACTTGATATGACCGACTTTGAGGTCATCCTAGGCATGGATTGGTTGTCTTTGTACCATGTCATTCTTGATTTCCATGCCAAGACTGTTTCCTTATCGATGCCAGAGTTACCTAAATTGGGGTTGAGGGGTTCATCTATCAGTACATCTAGTCGGGTTATCTCTTTCTTGAAGGCTTGACACATGCTCAAGAAGGGTTTTTTGGCATATCTGGCTTATGTTAGAGATACTTCTGTGGAGACTACCATGATCGATCCAGTGCCCGTGGTGTGGGAGTTCTCTGGCATATTTCCTTCTGATCTACCAAGCATGCCACCAAATCGTGATATCGATTTCAGTAATTATTTAGGTCTAGGCACCCATCCTATCTCTGTTCCACTGTACCGCATGGCTCCGAATGAGTTGAAGGAACAACATGAGGAGTTTCTCAAGAAGGAGTTCATCAGGCCAAGTATGTCGCCTTGGGGTGCAGTTGTATTGTTTGTGAAGAAGAAGGATGGGAGTATGCGGATGTGTATTGATTACCGCCAGCTAAACAAAGCCACTATCAAGAATAAGTACCGTTTGCCGCTTATTGATGATTTGTTTTATCAGTTACAGGGTGCTAGGGTGTTCTCTAAGATCGACTTGAGGTCTGTGTTTCATCAACTGAGGATTCGTGCTTCGGGTGTTCCGAAGACAGCTTTCCAG
This sequence comes from Nicotiana otophora, assembly GCA_000715115.1. Taxonomy (NCBI): domain Eukaryota; kingdom Viridiplantae; phylum Streptophyta; class Magnoliopsida; order Solanales; family Solanaceae; genus Nicotiana; species Nicotiana otophora. The sequence goes on along the minus strand of AWOL01S0008208.1, from coordinate 17,896 downwards.
ACTAGATATAGGCACTATGAGTTTCTACTAATGTCTTTGGCTTGACTAACTGATCATGTCCAATCCACACTCAATAATAAGTGGGAAACGATTGTTGCAATTATAATACGCAACTTGAGTTTATGTCAAATTCCTCAAGGAGATTACAATCGGTATTAAGGTAAATACTTGAAGAGAGAATGTGAAATAGGCAAATTATACTTCCAAACAAGAGGGTAATTGTTATCAAATTTAACACTAAGCAATTAGACTAAGTAAAAGCAACTACATAATAAATTGTTTTTAGTGTTTTTATATTTTGAGGAAAAACCTAGGGATATAACTTTCACCTAGGTATAAACCTAATGGGTATACTAATTTAATCTTATTTGGTAGAACGGGGTATATTATAACTCTCAATTCTCAAATACCCACTAAATACCTCTCGGTTATAGAGTTGTAATGCCCAAATTGGCTTTCTCATATCCAAATGGGTAGCAATCTAAGCAATTGATATGAGTCCAAGTTGGATTATTCCTATCTCTAGTTCAAATCCTTTAATCAAACTAGTCAAAACCTTAACTAACTCAATTTCTTGTTAGCCAAATTTTCCTAGACTAGGTTCCTCTTTCTCAAGTAGGAACTAAGTCAAATATACATGAATCAATATTTTCAACTATTAATTCTAGATATAATACATAAACAAAGCTAAATAAAAACACCCAATTAATAAACAAGCATTAGTATTAACAACCCATAAGTTTTGCACACTAGGGTTGGGTCATAACCCTAGATACAATGTAGCTACTCACAATAATTGACAAGGAAAAATAAAGAGAAGAAGTAATTGAAGACATAAACTAGAATTAAAGTATAAAATTAACGGGTTTTATCTAATTGTTCCTCCAAATATCTTAAAATAGTTAAATATAACCGCTAGTTGCTGCTACAGAACAAAATTTGCCCTAAAAAGTGTTTCCCGTCTATTTATATTGTCCAGAATTTCGCTGACAAAAATGCCCTTCAAGTGGTTATGCGGCAGCACAATTTCATGTGCGGACCGCACTTTTCTTCTACTCTTGCATTAAGAGGAAATCTACAGCCGCATAATTATCTCTACGGCTGCACTTCAGCTTCTGCAGCCGCACATTTTGATTGCAGACTGCATTCTTAAGAGGCTTCGCACTTGGTCTTCTGCACCTTCTCTGAACTTATCAAACTTTGTTAGTGCGACCAGCTTTTGCGGCCTCATAATTTGGTGTGCGGACAGGGCTTTTAGAAAACTCCTCAAAGGCTTCAAGGCTATATCTACGGCCACACTTCTAATTTTTGTGGACCGCATGATCATCTGCGGCCGCTGAATTACTTCTACGGACCACTTCTACTTGCATTTCTCCTTTTTGCCTTATTGAGCTGGAATACTCCTTTTTGAGTTAGATTTCTTCATTGAGCCCTTATCCTACAACATGCCTACAATTCACACAATTTCATTAGATTTGGAAAAAAAATCACTACTTATGGACTAAAACTAAAGCAAGAAGGTAATAATAAGTGGTTAAAATCCACACTTATCAACTCCCCTAAACTTAAGTATTTGCTTGTCCTTAAGTAAATAGACTAGTTCCCTCCTCCCCTAAGTGAAAGGTCATTTCAAAGATTCAATTGTAAGTCACTTGTACTCAGTTGGGACCAGCAATTATCCACAATACTCATGCATTTTCAACAAGGTGCTAAAACATGTGTTACATGCATATAACTTTAATGTGACATTGGAGCTTCAATAATTGACTTCACTCATCAAGGACTCTTGTTCTATCAGGTAAATCATGGTGGAATACAAACTTTTCCTCCTCTACCTTCCATTTGACATGCTCACTTCAAGAATTAACACTCAATTTCTAGAGAAATAACAGATTCACTCTTCTCTTACAAAGGAATCTCACAAGTAAAGCTTAAAGTACCATAGGCTTGCCCCTCATGTAAATCTCCACTAATATAAGTACACTAGGTTCAAAATCAAGTAGGACTTCTTTCGGCTTGTAATGAAGGCTTTTGGATTGAGGTAGGATACCATATGGGATAAGTGGTTACACCCTTCCTACATCCACTTTTCATTTCTTGGTTCACATTTACCAAACCCTTAGAGGAATTTCTTTTTCTTGGCGGCTAGAGAGACTTGCCATCACTCTTTATTGTTCATTTCATTATTTTTATCCCTTGATGCTCATACTAGAGATAGTTACCTCTTTTCAATTTTATCAATCTCCCTTTTTTTCTTTTTGTATTTTCTTTTTGTTCTTTCTTTTCTTGCTTTCTCGTTTTATGGAGATCATTTCTTTTCTCTCTTTTCAGTGCCTTGATACCTCTTTTAAATTCTTCGACCCCCCCCCCCATTTAGGCTTTGAGCCACTTCTTACATATGAGTGTTAAGAAAGGTTCGGGTACCAAGAGAGGATTATGATCAAAATAGATAAAGGCTTGTAGCATGGTTACCAATAGAGAAAGGCTAAAGTCTCAAAAAGGTTGACTAGAGATAACGATCATAGGGTGGCAATAGAAAGCTCAAACGGACCAAGTAAAGCCTACAATCATATTCCAAACCAATCAAACCTAGAGTTTCGCTTTGAAATACATTTGGGGTAAGTTCTAAACTATCCACTCAAGTACTTGGACTAGCAACAAGAATTCACCTCACCTCTCATGCAACTAGATTGTAAAAGAAAATATAGTCTAAATCCCACAACGATCATAATCAAGTTAAAGATTACTATGGTCCATTCAACCACCTAATGATTATCAAAGTCAACTCAAGAACCTCGAAGTCACTAAACTAGAGCTATTTTCCTCCAAAACCTTGTTTCAAACCATAAGCATGCAGTTAAGTATGTTGGTGCCAAATGAAGCATGAATAACTCTTTTTAGAGAATGAATTAATTAGGAATTTTATTCATTACTACTTACTACTATTATTACCTAAACATGAAACAAACTCATTCCCGGTTCACACAAAAAACCACCTTTATAAAGAACTGTGGCGTTAAGAAAAATAAAGGCTTATTCTCAATACTACTAAGAAAAACATGGAAGCTACTAAAACAAACACTATTTAAGATAAACAACTAAAGATGAATAATGAAAGTAACAACTACTAAAGATAAATAAAAAGTAGAATCATCCAATTATTACATTCCAAAGTAGTCAAATCTATCAAATCATCAAATATGTTCCACTCTTCCCCCCCTCCTCCCCCCGAATAAAAAGAAGCATTGTCCCCAATGCTTAACAGAATAAGGGCAAAAAGTTGAGAGGACAAAGAAACGCCCTAAGTGTCCTCAGTTATCACTGTGTCCCCAACAGCATCAATCCTAGTTGGCTCAGCCAACTGAATATCATCATCAAGTCTAGGAGTGGTCGGAGAAGTGAACATAGCACGAACCCTCAGCAGTGTCGGCGGCAAGACACGCTCCTCAGTCTGAGCAGCGTGAGCATCCTAAGAAAAGCGAGCTGGGTGGAGTTGGGAGGGGTCAAGCAACATGTCAAATGGTAAATCTCCGGCCTCAGCTATCTGGGTCACCTCAGCTCGAAGCTCATCAACTGACTTCTTGCTGACATGCGACTTCCTCATTTTCCTCACTTGCTTGGTCAAGCGCTCAATCATAGCACCATGTTGTACTAATGTATCCATGATGACCTTTTGGTTGTCCAAGACTTTGCTAAGCTTCTTATCAATGTCATAGGAATCCAGGGGTGCCTGTGTAGATATCATCCTTGCAATAGTACTAAAGATCTCAGACAGCTTTGAAGTAGTTTCCTGCATCCAGTTATTGAGACTCGCTAGTGTCTGGGAGACTCGCAAAGCAGATAATGGGCATGTTGGCATGGGCACCGGCCTAGGAGCTGGGGTAGGCACTGTAGTAGGAGTTGTAGTTGGAGATGAGGATGATGGCTCGGGCATAGTAGTTGCTGCACTGGTAGGAGACTCAGCTAAAGTAGATGGAAAATTAGATGGAGTAGCAACTAACACTACAGGCTCATCAGACTGGCCAAAAGTAGTAGAAGGCTGAGCACTGTTCTTTGGGTTCCTTGGATCCTGCAGCTTGTACCACTCAAATGGCCGTATCAGCTTGACCTTGGTATCAAATTGCCTGGACTCCAAATTGGCACACGTCAGATACACAGTAATAGTGATGGGATAGGTGTAAGAGGTGTTATCTTGTTATGCCACAAGGGATATGTTTGCCGACATCAGGGCACCCACATTAATCGGGTACCCTGCCATAATAAAGTCACCAATAAAGGTCGAGGAATGGGCAGGTCGTTTTCATTCAAGCATGGATCACCTCTATTGCACACAAAGGTTTGCCACCCTTTTGCCTCACAGCTCAGAGTATTGCGGGGATAGGTACCCTGATAGCAATCCAAGGGGGAGTAGGTCTCGATGCAAGAATCTCTGCAAGCCACGGCCTAAACTCTTCTTTCAAAGCCAACTTCCCTAAATACTCTTTCAGCTCAACATACTCAAACCCCAACTATGCATTTAGAGTATACTGATCAAACTTCACCTTCAAGTTGTGCACTTTTGTGATCTCTGTCCCTTTTTGAATATGCATTGTGTTGGCATAAAGTTCCCGGACAAGATGCTCCTTTACATCCACCAATTTCTCAGTAAACAACACCCCCCCCCCCTTCTTTTAGTAAACTGTTTCAGAAATGTGGGGATGTATTTGTCTAAGTCTTTAAGAAGAAACTACCGCTCATGAGTCCAGGACCTCTCCATCCACCACATTCTAAAATCAGAAAATGCTCGTCGACTCAGAAATCTATCTTCCCAGATAATATTATTCTTTGATCTTGCCAAATCTTCTTGTGCACCTTCTCTTCCTCTCCCATCATCCAGGACATCATCAGAATCAGAGCCTGCAATTACTGCATTGGACTCATGACTATCACTCTCTAAACCCTGTGAAGTGTTGTGGGATGTAGAAGGCACATCTAGAGGCTTAGACTGCCTCTGTGGCCTGGTCTGCTCTTCAGTGTGCTCCTCCGGTAATGACATAGAATTTCCCTCGAACGCTTCCCTAGACGGGGCATATGAGCTAGACTCCGAGAGGTCTCTACCTCTCCCTCGGCCTACTATTGTCTTCATGGAGATTACTTTCTGCACACTTGGAGGCAAGGCACCTCTTCCCCTTCCTCTTGAAGATTCTCCTCTCTCATTAGTAGATTCACCTCGACCTTGTGATCATACCATTATCTGTTTAAGAACAGTTAAGACTCATACAAGTGAGTGAGGGCAACATAGAAGCAGTGAGGTTGCAGTTGGATAACCATGCACAAGATATGGGGAAAGTGTGGTCCGTAGAAGTGGAAGTACGGACCACACAATTCCAAGTGTGCCCGCACTTCTGCACAAATTTGCAAGGGGCGCAAATGCACCCTCTCTGTTTGATAGTGTGGAGGCTGTTTTGTGGCCGTAGAATTCATTTGCGGTCCGCATAATGATAAGAACAGTTCGCACTTAAGAAGTTTAGAGGGAAAGCCTCTGATTGATAGTGTGGACTAGTTCTGCGGCCTCTGAAGAAATTCTGTGATCCGCATAATTAAAGTGCGGCCGCAGAAACAACATCAAGCAGACTACCCTAGACAACACATTGCGGACCGCACAATTTCAAGTGATGTCGCACATTCAAGAACAAAAATGGGCAAGTCTTTTTTCTACCTAGGTTATGCAAAAAAACAAATTCAAATCTACTTGGTAACATGGTATAAACATAAAAATCAGTTAACCCAACCCAATCGATCATGCTTTAAGGAATAACTCCACATAGATACATTGAAAAAATATAATAACATATGACCTAAAAAGAAGCTAAAAGGGGAAAATAAATTCAAAAATAAAAAATTAAATAATATTAATCATGCTCAATATCACAATCTGCCCGGTGTGCTCACATGCTCAATATCTCAATCCGTCTGGTGTGCCCACAAGCTCAATATCAGAAACCGCACGGCGTGGTCACATGCTACCAGTCCAAACCATATCACACAGAAAGAAAATATACAATAATACATGTATATGATCGATTAATATCGAATTTCATACTCCTGGATTGGTATAAGTGACATGCTAATGTGTATGCATGTGAAAAGTGTGCTATCATAGCTCAAATAGCAAAAATAGCAATTATCAGGTTCGATCAGGAGATTAACCTCTATTTAATCTCAACAGAATTCAAATAGCTCACAACATGGTTATAAATATAAGAACCATCATATCTTAAAGCTTAACAAGTAATTCAAGGCATATTATAGCCTAAACTATTTCGAGCATGAATAATATCCCGGTGCACGCACATGGGCTCAATCCCACACATGTGCGCCATCCATAACACGTAGCTATCACAAATAACTCAAGAAACTAGTGCCTCAATAAAGTTTAGATAAGATACTTACCTCAAGCAAACTAACTGAGTACTCTAAGAAGCCCTTTCCGCGTGAATCAACCTCTCGACAGCTCGAATCTAGCTAAAATAACTTAATATCATCAATAAAAGCCATAGGAAATGATTCCAAATAATAAAGCTTCGATATTTAACTAAAATAAAAAAGTCAACCCCGAGCGTGCACCGCGAAACCCGATGAAACTCATAAATTTCGAACACCCATTCCGATACGAGTCTAACTATATGTGTTTCATCCAAATCCGACCGCAAATTGACGTCAAATCGTCAATTTATACTTTAGAAAAAGTTTTACTAAAATTTTCAATTTCTTCAATAAGATACACCAATTAAATACAAAAATAAAGGTTTAAATAATGAATAATGAACAAATACGAGTTAAAAAATACTTACTCCAATCCAAATCGTGAAAGTCCCCTCCAAAATCACCCAAATCCGAGCTCTATAACTCAAAGTGTGATAAAATAACCAAAACTCTCGAAATAGAGTACATAAATATTCTGCTCAGGGCGATCGCGATCGCGGAGAACAAAAACTCACCGGGCGAAAATGCCTTCGCGAACGCAAAGTCCTTCACGAACATGACCCTTCTTTATACCATCTTACGCGAATACGGCCACCCATGGGCGATCACATATATAAAAGCTCCAACCTCCTTTGCGAATGCGAGACCTGAGCGCAAACGCGTATCAACACCTCCAGAGCTCTGCGAATGCGACGCATCTCACGCATCCACGAAGTGTAAAATCTGCCTGCCCAAAACTCCACTCTGCGATCGCGATGAACAACCCCTACACCAAAACTCAGCAGGTCCAAAACAAGGAGCAATGGTCCAAAACCCATCCGAAACACACCCGGGGCCCCTGGACCCCATCCAATCACACCAACCAATTCCAAAAATATAATACGGACTTATTCGAGGCCTCAAATCAAACCAAACAAAATCAAAATCACGAATTGCACCCCAATTTAAGCCTAAGGAACTAAACCAAATTTTCGAATTCAAAACTTACGCCGAACAAGCATAAACAACTCGGAATGACCTCAAATTTTGCATGCAAGTAGTAAATGCCATAACATACCTATTTCAATTCCCAGAACGAAAATTCAAACCCGATATCATCAAAGTCAACTCTCAGTCAAACCTATCAACCTTCCAAACCTTCAACTTTCCAACTTTTTCCAATTCAAGCCAAATTGACCTAGGAACCTCCAAATCCAAATCAGAAATATGCCTAAGTCCAAAATCACCATACAAAGCTATTGGAAACATCAAAACACTATTCCAAGATTGTCTATACAAAAGTCAAACTCCGGTCAACTCTTGCAACTTAAGCTTCCAACCTTGAGTCTAAGTGTCCCAATTCACTCCAAAACCTCCCGAAACCAAACCAAATACCCTGGAAAGTCATGTAACCACAAATACACATATGTAAAACATCAAATAGAAGAAACGAGGATAAAAATACTCAAAATGATCGGCTGAGTTGTTACATCCTCCCTATCTTAAACAAATAGTCATCCTTGAATGAGTCTAGAATCATACGTGGAGTTTCAAAAAGGTGAGGATATCTGCTCTACATCTCCTACTCGGTCCCCCAAGTAGCCTCCTCGACCGACTGGCCTCTTCAATGAACATTCACTGATGCTATATTCTTCGACCTCAACTTTTGAACCTGTCGATTCAAAATAGCCACCGGCTCCGCATCATAAGTCAAATCCTCATCCAAGTGCACCGTACTGAAGTCCAAAACATGTGACGGATCTCCATAATACTTCTGGAGCAAAAAAATATGAAATACTACGTGAACTCCCGATAGGCTAGGTGTCAAGGCAAGTCTATAGGCCATCCCTCCAACTCCCTCGAGCACCTCAAAAGGACAAATATACCTAGGGTTCAACTTGCCTTTCCTTTCGAACCTCATCACACTCTTCATGGGTGGAACTCTGAGTAGAACCTTCTCACACACCATATATGTGTGATGACCCAATAGGTCATTTTAAGTAATAACCTCTATTTCTATGTTCCAAGACCCCCCATAACTTTATTTGATGTTTCTTGATTTACGTGCGTAGTCCATGCTGCTTTTAGAAATATTATATGAAAATTTAAAGAAAATGTGATTTTGGACTTAAAATGAAGCTAGGTCAATATTTTGTGTAAACGACCATGATCAGTATTTTGAAAATTTTGGTAGGTTCATATAATGATATTGGACTTGTACGCACGTTTGGTTGAGGTTCTGGGTGATCCGAACGCGTTTCTGCGCATTATGTGCGAAATTGTGAAAATTGTGTTTAAGTTGAAAATTCTTATGTTTTGAAGATCAATTCTTGTTATTTTGATGATTTGAGGTAGCGAGAAAGTTCGTATTATGTTATTACACTAGTGTGTATGTTCATTTTGGAGCCCGAGGGCCACATGTAAGTTTTAGATGAGTGACAGATGAGTTTGGGATGGTTTGCAACAGGTGGTGTTCAGCACGTGCTGGTGTATTACTGCAGATCTCGCAAATGCGAGGTCTGGCTCGCATTTGCGAGCCTCGCTTTTGTGGTCAAGCGATCACATTTGCGAGTATGGGCCTGGGCTGGGAGACCTCGCATTTGTGAGGCAATGTTTGTTTTTGCGAAGGAGGGACAATCGCATTTGAGAAATTGTTGGTCACATTTGCGACCACTGGGCATTTAGGACAGCTTCGCAAATGCGAAGAAGTTATCCGCATTTGTGAAGGAGGGCATTTCACATTTGCGATAAAAATGTCGCATTTGCTACTTCTATGCATCTGATGCACTGATCTTATTTGCGATCCGTGGGTCGCATTTGCGAACAAGTGTTCGCAAATGTGACACCTGCGGCTAGGTGAAAGAGGGAAAAAATGGGACTTAGCTTAATTTACACTATTTATTTTTTGAAGAACTCTTTCTTCCCAAATTCTTTGGTAAGCAACTCTAATTCATTTTTTATCAATTCCCCATTACGTTTTATGAGTTTTTAACATCAAATCTTTGAATTTTATGGTAGAAATTAAGAATCTTGAGTAGAATTTAGGAATTTTGTAAAATTAATATTTAGATCTCAAATTGATGTCGGAATTTGAAATAAATTACATAGCGGGGCACGGGGGTGAATGGGTAATCAGGTTTTGGTCCGAATCTCAGATTTCAACCAAGCGGGCCCGAGGTTCACTTTTGTTGAATTTTTTTAAAAATTATCAAAATTGAACCTTTTACATTCATGGGTAGTTTCTAAAGCTTATTTTGAATTGTTTGATCGATAATTGGCTAGATTCAGTTTGTTTAGAGGCTTGTTCGAAAGGCAAGGCCGTGGTTGGTTGGTTGATTTGGTTACGAAGTGAGGTGAGTGTCGTCTTTAACTTTAACTTGAGAGAATTAAGACTAGTTGATATATTTTCTTTGTGAATTACGTTTGGGAATGATGTATATACAAGGTGACGAGTATATATGCGCCGTCATGCGTTAACTCATGCAGGTTTAATTTATTGTACCATGTTGCTTCTTTTACCATGCCTTATATGCTTTAGTTAGATTGTTATTCTTTGATTGTCCACTTTCGTGTTATTGATTAATTCGAAGTTGTTGGGATGTTGGAGTTGAAATTTACTTCCCACCATTGCATTGCTACTTTGGATTATTGTTGTTTCTTGGTGAGGAAGAGAGAAAAGCACGAAGGGTGTTGCCGTGTCTTATTTTGCATATTGTTATTATTGATTGAGCGATTGTGAGGATTAAAGCACGAAGGGTGATGCCTTGCACTTGATTGATTATTATCATTTATCATATCATGTGAGAAAGAGAGTAAAAGTACGAAGGGTGATGTCATGCTATTTCACTTATCATATCATATGGTAAGGATGAGAATAAAAGCATGAACGGTGATGCCGTGCCATTTGATGATTTCAATGCTTTACTCGATTTCCGAATTTGTAAATTTACTTGGCTGGATCGTTGTTTATTTTGGAAAGAGGTTACTTGGTGAATTGCACTTACTGATATGACCTTGCCCCCTTTTTTTACATGTTCCATGTCACGACCCAATTTCTACTATAGGCCGTGATGGCGCCCAACGTTGTCGTTAGGCAAGCCAAAGGTGAACTATCCTTTTAATTATTCATTTTATTACTTTTAAAATCATGAATTTTTATTTAATAAAGAAACTAAGTATAGAAGGTCATGGTGATATAAAGCATAAATAAACTATAAGAGTGAAATAGTGACATTAATAGGCAAAAAACCATAAACATCTGCTAGAAATTTTCAAAACCCGATGTCACAAGTGTACGAGCAATCTAGTAGAATATACAAACTACTACAACTACTGTCTGAAATGAAATAGACAGAAATATAAAATGCAACAGGAAGGAGTCTCCGGGTGCTGCAGATTAGAGCATAGGGGAGCAACTCACCACTAAGTCTCCGGATAATATGGATGCACCCCCGAATGGATACCAGATGTATCTGCCTTAGTACCTACACATTTTGTGCAGAAGTGTAGCATGGGTACATAAATCAACGTGTACCCAGTAAGTATCTACTCTAACCATGAAGAAGTAGTGACGAGGGGTAGATATCGACACTTACTAGTGGTCAATAAATAAAGCGCAAGAATTATAAATAGGCACGAAATACAACCGTAACAATGGAATAAGAAACATTAAATAACGTGATTATTTAACAAAATATCAATTTAAAATTTCCAAATATCACATGCCATTTCAACAAATAATAACCATCTAGTAAATATCATTTCTCAAGTCATGAAAGAAATATCAGGTATATTCGGACTCCTAGCGATATTACGCACGAGTTATGCCGAGGTTGTATAGAACGATCCATAATAATTGTGTACATACACTATCGAGGTCGTACGACCCGAACCATGGATGCATCTCAATATATATATATATATATATATATATATATATATATATATACTCGTCAGAGAACCGTTTTCTGGGAACTCCGTGAGGGCAACAAGATAGCCTGACTACTACTCTTGCTTCAGCCCTAACCAAGAAACAAGCATAATGTCGTGCTTTGGACCAAGGCAATCACACAACCTCAAAGGTTGGAGTGATAACGAAATGAAGACACAAAGATGGGAGGCCAAGGCCAATTTTGGGGGTTTATCTCATATACAAAAGAAGGAATACAAGTAAAGAGATTTTCCCTCTAACAAGGCAGGTATATGTCTATATATACAGAAAATGTCCACAGGCAGCTAAGCTGGCTCTGGGCCCGTCCAGCCTATGGTGCACTGCTTTGTGCTGGCATCAAGTAATTTCCAGGAAGGTGTTGGCAGCCCATGTGCCAATTGACTTGTCCAGCTGCTGTGCCCCAGTTCTTGCTGGCAGGCAGTTGCTCCCATGTTCATCCAGACAGGATGTGGCCCTACCTAGCTGTACAACACATGCCCTTGCTGGAAGTGAGATGCTTCCATGATTGTCCTGGCAGACTGTGGTCCTGCCCAGTTGTGCTGCATGTGACTTTGGTGGAAAAAAGTAGCCCTTAAGAGGGCCCGCACAGCCTGTCGGATTGTTGCCTCTATGTGCAAAGACCTTCTGGTCTTTGCCAGCCAAGTTTGGCTCATTTTGCAGCCCTTTAGGCGACAAATTTGGGCGGAAAATATGCGGATCGGTGCACTCTCCCCCACTTGAAATGGCGACGACTTCGGCGCCACAACGGTTCAAGTAGTCGTGAACTTGATCTTTGCACGGCCCTAATGCCTCATATTTTTCTCACGATGCCCCTTCCAATGGACAAGAAATTGGGCGCTTGAATTGCCCCAACCTACTCCTTGTATCACCCGATGGTTCATAGTGGTCTCGACTTTCTTGTTGACGACCGGAGGGGCTATGAAAACATTTGGTCGCCTGGATTTCCTCTGCTCCATATCACCCTTGTCTCTATAAGGTGCCTTTAACGGACTGACATGCCTCGACCCAAGCAACTTCTCAGGTTGCTTCCTTGAATCCTCCAATTTTGGAGGTGCCATGTACGGACCCATGGCAGGCGGCTTCGCCCACCGAATTAAGTCCTTACTCTTAAGGACTCGTTGTTTACAAGGAGTCAAGGTTTTTCCCATCTTGACCTCCTTAGTCTTTGTCCCGACAGCCAAAACCTTTTCACCCTTATCCTTGAAGCCTTTCACGATTTGAATCGCGGACAACTGACTAACAACTTGTGGTAACTGAACTGTCCGTACCACACATGTACCCCTTGGGTCATAAATATAGATCTGGTTGAGAAATAGGCATATGAATGCCTTCACTGCATCCCAATAGTCCAGCCCCAGTACCAGATCAAATATATACAGGGAAGAGATAAAGAAACTCACGTTTCCCTGCCAAGCTCCTACGTTGAGCTTTACATTGTGGGCAATCCCTTTCACGTTGGTGGGTTTGGCATTTACCGTCTTCAGTACAAAACTGCTAGGACCGAACACAAGGCCAAGTGACTTAGCCTTTGCCCCGGACACAAAGTTGTGCGTTGCGCCGGTGTCTATCATGATACAGACTGATTGTCCATTCAATTATGCATCCACAAACAGTGATCATGGCTCCCCTGACTGGCGCTCCTTGCCAATCATATCGTCGCCTAACGCTAGAACTAGTTTGACAATGTCATGCTTCCCTTGGGCGGCTTGCTTTAAAGCAGGCCTTTTGGCTACTACTGCGCCCAGTATCATGTTGCCAAGATGAGCTACGTATGGCGGTTGTTGAACTTCTACTTTGGCCCATTCATCAGCTTGTATTCTTTCCATTGTTAGTCTCTGCTCGGCCATAATTATGGCACTGAGTTTCTTCAAAGAAGGACAATCCTTATAGCCATGACTAGTGTCCTTGCAGATGTAACAACCGTTGCGGCGACTAGCATCCTTCCTCCTTTGGTTGTACCGGTCGCACCAATGCGCCTTGTTGCCTTGTTCACTAGAATCGCAGTCAGGGGCAGCAACTTGCTTGCCCTTGTCCCGATATCCATGATCTCCGCACTGACATCCAAAATGCACTAGCCATCCCACCTCTTTGCCTTGGCATTGTGCCATGGCGTAGTATGGCTTAAATCGGCTTTGATACCATGTGTCACGGGCCCATTTCCTTACATTGGGTAGCGAGACCTGCTCGCCCGTGCGGCGCCTGCAGTTCCCCTCGCTGTAGGCCAACCTTTGTCCTTTCCCAGGTTTTCAAGCACGATCCTGTGCCTGTTGGTGGGACTCACCCGTAGGCTCGCCCCAACTCGTGCTGCCCGTAAGATGTCTAGGCCCTTGGACCTAGACATATCGTGGCGCATCCCGTCTTAGGATCACAATCCTTGTGAGCCCTGGGGGATTGGCTTAGGACATGTCTTGTACCTCGCCTAACTGAGCATCGCTCCCGCGTGCACAGTTCAATCCTCAAGCTTGACACTGGCCCAGTGCATCTGCGACTAGCTTGTGCCTCGCTCGAGTAAGGTAACCTTTAGTCCTTGGCCAATGTCATGCGCGTCTTTCGTGCCATGCCCATACATAACCCTCGTGACACGCTTCCATCCCGAATAGTGCAGTGACCTTTACTGCTGAAATCTTCTTAGACCTCAACTAGCAAAACTGCCTGTTAACAATGGCAATTGGCTCTTCCTCACAACCCAAGCTCTCATGTAACTGAACTGTGTTGTAGTCTAACACATGTGACATGTCGGCATGGTACTTCCAAAGCATAGACACGTGAAAAATTGGATGAACTCCAAATAGGCTGGGAGGTAAAACAAGCTTGTAAGAAACCTCTCAAATCCGCTCCAAGTCCTCAAATGGACCGATGAACCTCAAACTCAGTTTGCCCTTCTTTCCGAACCTCATGATACCCTTTGTCGATGAGACTTTCAAGAGAACCATCTCGCTTATCATAAATGATAAATCGCGCGCTTTCTGATCCGCGTAACTCTTTTGCCTGGACTGAGGTGTGAGAAGTCGCTCATGTATCAACTTTACCTTTTCCAAGGCATCCTTTACCAAATCAGTACCATATAACCTAGCCTCCATGGGCTCAAACTAACCTATGGGGGAACAACATCGCCGACCATACAAGGCATCAAATGGAGCCATGCTCACAAGTCGACACATGATGCCCTTAAGATAGGTGCGTCAAGTATCCAATCAGCACGGAGGTCTCCTTCCAACATTTCGGCAGCTCGCGGGGTTGGCCATCCCACACATGGAGCCTCCAGCGCCTACTTGATGCCCAACGCTAACCCGAAGGCGTCGCGCCGTCCATAGAGTTTCCCAAACACGTATGGATACCTAGGATACTCTTTTGAGTCATCCCGACAGGCCCCTGAGGTCGCCCCCAAGGTAGCTCGTTCGATACGGCTCGGTGGCAGCACGTATGGGGGAGGCATGTCGGAGCTCTCATCACCTATACCCCCCTTATATATGCTTAAAATTAAAAAGCCCAAGTTGCCTGAGTAGACATATCTACGTCAGACAATCAGAAGAGCCTTTTCTCACCAGTTCTTGGCCGAAATCACAACCTCAAAATGCGGGTTGTGACATATATGTATATGTGTATATATATATATATATATATATATATTACCGAGGTGTTAGGCCCGCTCAACAGGAATATAGAAACTCTTCGGACTACGGGTCATACAATTACAACACCAGGATTGGCACATAAAGAAGCAAAATTTTCTTTCAACAATCAAATATTCCGCCAAAAGGCAAAGTAACGAAGCTCGGCCTAACATAATCCCTAATCAAATTTTCATTATAAAATTTATTAATTAAACTAACAAGTTGTGTTCAAATAATATAAATATTGCATGATAAAGTCCTAAGTCTTTCCGGAGATAAATATGATTTTAGCTACGTACGGACTCTTGTTACTTCGTGAGTACGTAGCACCCACAATTATTAACAAATAACAATTTAAGTACCTACAGGAATAATTTACTCTTACAAGGTTAGGCAAGAGACTTACCTTATTTCCAAGTCCTTTTCTCAGCCCTCAAACCACACTAATATCCTCAAAATAATTCCGAGCAACCCGAAACTCGTCAAAAGTCGTACAAACTAATCAATATATGATCAAAAGTTCGTAATTCATTTATTAGAGTAATTTCCCATCCCAAATTGGAAAGTTTCTAAAAGTCATCCCCAGGCCACGTGCCCAGATTCCGAAAATATTTGTAGAAAAATGTTACCCCATGACACTACGAACTCAAATATATAATTTCTACTCAATTTTACGGTCTAACCCCATTTTTACCAAACCCTAGGTTTTTCAGCATTATCCCATAATTTCCACAATTTCTCTGTTAAAATATACCCATAATCTATCTATTAAACTCACATTGGGTAGGAATCACTACCTTAAAATGCTAGACTAAAAGTTCCCCTCCGAGAGCTCCAAAATCGGCCAAGAGAAGTGGAAAATGAAAAGGAATGTCCTAAGTCCTAATTTTAAAACAAGGTTCTGCCCGGTGGCCCATTTCGCAATCACCATAAACCTCTCGCGATCGCGAAGGCAAAATCTGCCCATGGACACAAAAGCCTTCATTGCGAATGCGACAGGGCACTCACTATCGTTATGCCTAACCTGGCTGACCCTTCCCGAATGCGAGTTGCCCTTTGTGAACGCGAAGGCCAATGCCTGCGTCTCCCCCTAGTTGGCCTCCTTCTACGCGAATGCGACCCACTGATCGTGTACGCAAAGGCCAGTCTCCCCAAAGCTTAGCGATCGCGACCCCACTAACTCTAACACTAAGAACAAAGACCTCTCAGCCCAAATCCTTCATCGCGAAAGCGAAGCACCTTCCGCGTTCACGAAGAAGGAAACCAGTAGAAGAAAATCTACTATTTTGGACTTAACTTCGGGTGGTTTGAAACACACCCGAGACCCTATCCAAATATACCAACAAATCCATAAATATAATATGGACCTACTCAAAGTCTCGAAACACGTAAAACAACATTATAACCAAGAATCTCACCTCAAAACCAACTTAATCAATCGTTGAACTTCAAACTTCTTCAACTAGCTACGAACGTGACGAATCATGTTTAAACAACTCAGAATGACGCTAAATTTTACGCAGAAGTCACAAATCACCCTACGAACCTAACCTCCAGATCAGAATCCCAAACGAACATTGATAATACCAAAGTCTACTTAAACCAAATTTAAGAAACTCTAAAACCTTCAAGGCACCAACGTTCAACATTAAGTGCCGAAACGATCCCGGATTACCTGAAAATCGATCCAAACACACACCCAAGTACAAATGCATCATATAACACCTATTGGAACCTTAAAATCCCAATTGCGAGGTCGTTTATTCAAAGTGTTAACTCAAGTCAAACTTGGCCACCTTAGGCCACTATTAAGGAACAAAGTGTTCCGAATTCAACTTGAACCCTTCGAAAACAAACTCAATCATCCTCGCAAGTCATAAAATAGTAAAAGCACATACGGGCAATCTAAAACAAGGGAACAGAGATCTAGAAAGAAAAATAATCGGTCGGGTCATTACATTCTGCACCTCTTAAATAAACTTTCGTCCTTGAATGGGTCTAGAATCATATATGGAGTGTCGAATAAGTATGGATATCTGCTCTGTATGTCTGCCTCGTTGTCCCAAGTCACCTCCTCGACTGGTTGACCCCTCTACTTGACCTTTACTGCTGAAATTCTCTTAGACATCAACTAGCGAACCTGGCTGTTAACAATGGCAATTGGCTTTTCCTCATAACCCAAGCTCTCATCTAACTGAATTGTGCTGTAGTCAAAACACATGTGACATGTCGGCATGGTACTTCCAAAGTATAGACACGTGGAAAACTGGATGAACTCCAAATAGGCTGGGAGGTAAAGCAAGCCTGTAAGAAACCTCTCAAATCTGCTCCAAGTCCTCAAATGGACCGATGAACCTCAAACTCGGTTTGCCCTTCTTTCCGAACCTCATGATACCCTTCGTCGACGAGACTTCGAAGAGAACCGTCTCGCTTATCAGAAATGATAAATCGCACGCTTTCTGATCCGCGTAACTCTTTTACCTGGACTGAGGTGTGAGAAGTCGCTCATGTATCAACTTTACCTTTTCCAAGGCATCCTTTACCAAATCAGTACCATATAACCTAGCCTCCATGGGCTCAAACTAACCTATGGGGGAACAATATCGCCGACCATACAAGGCATCAAATGGATCCATGCTCACAAGTCGACACATGATGCCCCTAAGATAGGTGCGTCAAGTATCCAATTAGCACGGAGGTCTCCTTCCAACATTTTGGCAGCCCGAGGGGTTGGCCATCCCACACATGGAGCCTCCACCGCCTACTTGATGCCCAACACTAACCCGAAGGCGTCGCGCCGTCCATAGAGTTTCCCAAACACGTATGGATGTTACAACCCAAATTCGCGTACCTTAGATCATGCCGTAAGTTAGTCGACGTAAATCCA
>AWOL01S0008207.1:0-25114 GCA_000715115.1 Nicotiana otophora | reverse complement strand
GATCCTCCAATATGGACTTTTAATAAGTCTGTTGCAGCGTGCAACCTGATCCTCCAATATGGACTTTTAATAAGTCTGTTGCGACGTGCAACCCGATCCTCCAATATGGACTTTTAATAAGTCTGTTGCGGCATGCAACCCGATCCTCCAATATATTCATTATAATCAATTCTGTTGCGGCGTGCAACCCGCTCCCCCAACATATTCATTTACCAATCCTTATAGAAGAATTTCCCCCAATAAATGCAATAATTAATATAAAATTATAAGATAATAAGCATACAATAATTATAATTTAATTATGAAACAAATAAAGGCAAATAGCAAATTATTATGGAAATCAGAGAGAAAATATACAGTTTAATATTTAATACGCTAAATGTCAAATAACGATTAAGGCACATAATTCAAATAGCATGTAACAATTAATGCAGGAATTCAAGAATTAATAATTGACAAAGAATAGGAGAGAAATAATTATTATAATAATTAATTCATGCTTTAAAATAATTTATGATTTTTCAGGTAAGCAGGCAAACAATTAATTTGACGACGTATAGACACTCGTCACCTCGCCTATACGTCGTTCACATGCAATCCACATAACAAATAATTTAAGGGTTCTATTCAATCAAGTCAAGGTTAACCACGACACTTAACTCGCTTTGAAAATTTCAATCAATTACTCGACCACAGTTTTTCCTTTTAAATTTGTCTCCAAAAGCTTCAAATCTATTCACAAACAATTCGATATACTCAATACGAATCATAGGAATTAATTCCATATGAATTTACAAATTATTCGGATAAAAATTCAAAATTCATTAAAATATTCGGCAGTGAGACCCACGTCTCAAATCCCGAAAAAACTCGCGAAATAAAATCAATATAGGATAAGGAACACTTACCCCAATGTTTTCTGTGACAATCGCCCAAAAATGCATCTTAACCGAGCGCAAAATGACCAAAATGTGTAAAAATATCGGACTCTTTGATATATACACTGCTCAAGCATTTCCGCACCTGCGGTACCTGGGCTCGCACATGCGAGCTCGCATCTACGAGAAAAATCTCGCATCTGCGAAATGGGGCTGACAGGCGAGCCCTTGCACCTGCGGAGGAAAAATGAGCACCTGCGTTGCCTTCGCTTCTGCGGACGCGCGGGTGCGTGCAGGTTTCCGCACCTGCGGTACCTGGGCTCGCACATGCGAGCTCGCATCTACGAGAAAAATCTCGCATCTGCGAAATGGGGCTGACAGGCGAGCCCTTGCACCTGCGGAGGAAAAATGAGCACCTGCGTTGCCTTCGCTTCTGCGGACGCGCGGGTGCGTGCAGGTTTCCGCACCTGCGGACTTTTGCCCAGCCACGCCCGGGCGTATCTGCGATCGGAGGCTCGCTTCTGCGAGTTCGCACCTGCGAGAAAAATCCGCACGTGCGATTACAGCAGAAGGAAAAATACAGATTTTGCTTAAGTCCAGTTCTTGATCTGATTTCAATCCGTATCACTCTCGGGGTACTCGGGACCCCGTACGAATATACCAATAAGTCCAATAACATAATACGGATTTATTCGGGGTCTCGTATCACGTCAAACAACGCTGAAATTACAATTCACACCCCGATTCAAACTTTGAGTTTTAAACTTTTCAATTTGCAAATCTCGTGCCAAAACATATTAAATGAATCCAGAATGACTTCAAATTTGGCACAGAAGTCATAAATGACATAACGGACCTGTTCAAATTTCCAGAATCGAATTCCGGCTCCGATATCAAAAAGTCAACCCCGTTGTCAAACTTGGAAATCTTTAGCCTTTAAATTGCTAGTTCCGTTAAATGGTCATAACTTGAGCTAGGGACCTCCAAATTAAATTTCGGGCATACGTCCAAGTCCCAAATTACGATACGGAGCTATCAAAATTATCAAAATACTGATCCGGGCCCGTTTGCTAAAAATATTGACCAAAGTCAACTTAGTTGAGTTTTAAAGCTCTATTTCACATTTTAATCCATTTTTCACATAAAAACTTTCCGGAAAATTGTACGAACTGTGCACGCAAGTCGAGGAATGATAAATGATATTTTTTCGAGGTATTAGAACACAGAATTACTTATTAAATTTAAAGATGACTTTTTGGGTCATCACAATTTTGTTCTTATTTGAATAGTGTATAATAATCATATAAATTCCTTCCGAGCTAAATTTGAACTTTATATATGCACTATAATATTTTTTATATTACATTTGTACTCCTTTCCTTCACTAGCTTGCTTTAGTATCCTTTTTTAGTGTATTTTTTTTATTGCACTTTGGTTTTTATATTCATTTGACATTAGTAAATCATTAGTTACATATTGATATATTTTAAATACTACCCTTCAGTATTATATAGATTTTCAAGGGTAATCTGTTATTTCTCAAACTGGAAAGGAAGCATAATAACTTGTGAAATTGAAATTATGACATTACAAAGTGGAAACAAGTTATAAATTGAATTATTGACTAATGATTGAGAATATTTATGAGACAGTTTCTTTCTTGAATGAGTTAGTTATACACTATCAACATTCATGATCATCCTCATAAACTTACACTTTTATTTTATAACTCAAGCATAAATTTTAAATAAATTAGTATTCATCGATACGAGGTAGACGCGCATCACGCGTACCTTGAGACTAGTTATATTAAAAGTGAAAACCCCAAAATAAAAAGTTAAATTACTAAAATGTCCTTCTAAATAATAATTTAATATTCTACTTACAAGAAAATATTTCGTATCGGACGTGTCTGTTAACTTTTGAAATGAACAACCACCATTTCAGTCTTTGCTTCCTGTTAGCAACCCCCAATTCCGTTTGATTCACTTTTCATATGATCCAAACATCTTTCATATTCCTTTATTAAAAGTCACAATCCTTCAAAAAAGAACTAACATTACACTAATGAACACATGGACATCTTTGTTAATGTTTAGGCTTTAGAAAATTGTATTTACTTGCATAAGTAGGAGCATAGTTGCAAAATATTTGGAAGGTTCTGAAAGTAACGAATACTTGACAAGGTAATTTCATTTATATCCTGCTCTTTTTTGCGATTTTTTCCTGGACTGGGGCATCTAGAAATTAGAAATATCACATAAAATAAGTGTGATTCACAGTTGGAGCCAAAACTTCAACAAACAAAAAAACCTTTAGGTAAGTGATTATATTTGACACTGAGTTTTTTAAAGAAAGATTATGCCTTCTTCATTCTTCTAATTCAAGTTTAGATTGTTGGGTTCTAGGTTAGAGAAGTTTTCTGAATTACGTGTATCTTGTCTGATTCAATTGATGATTGGGTTACTCTTTTGTATCCCTGATTCCTTTTGTTCGTTATACATGAATTACTCTTCATCAATGTTGATTTGACTTATGAATGTATGTTTGAATAAGGTATTTGATCTACGACAACAAAATAAATATTAGGGGATCAATTAATACGAAGAGTGAACGTGCTGGAAAAAAAATATTATATGAATGATTGAAAATGTTGAGAAATCTAATTAACTGAAAAAATGAAAAAAATCAAATGAACAAAACCATAAAGGAAATTAGAATTAAAAGGCACGAAATATGTCCAAACAACATCTAGCTTTCTGCGAAGAAAATTTAACGAAAAGGAATTGTCGGGAGACGAAAAATATAAAATTCAAAATAATTCATGTACTTGATAATTTCTTCAAAATTATCAAGGAAATTTTTAAATTCTATGGCCAACTTCTTAATTAGTGGAAATCCAAACAAAAAAATCACCACGTTCTTTAACATGAAAATTGTGTTGAAACAATTGTACTTATAAACCAAGAATTACATCTGAAAATTGCCACGACACAAAATCCAACTAGTTGTAATGGTACCTAACCTCATCCGCTAAGTAAGCCAAATAACAACGATCCGATTCAATTTATATTTAACTGACTCTAATACACTCCCCAGGGACCGGTAGTACAAATCATAAGCTTCTAAGATTAGAATTTACAAAACTGGTGTGAAATAAAAATATGTCATCTGTTTGAAATATACATGAACAGATTAAAATTCTAAAGCTACCATGGACAAGAAGCAGCAATGACTGGAACGCAGGTACATCTTCAGATCCAGCTCCCGCCATGTACAGCAGCATCAACATCCAAAATCTGCACGCAAGGTACAGAAGTATAGTATGAGTACAACCGACCCCATGTACTCAATAAGTAAAAAACCTAACCTTAGGTTGAAAGTAGTGACGAGCTTGTACCAAGGTTAGAGTCCAACTCTAATAACCAACAACAGTTCATAATAATATAATTTAAAACAGCACAAGTAATAACTCAATAATAACATGCTCAGCTCGTATACAGTTCTGGAAAATAAATATTTTCTTTTCAAGTATAACAGTAAAACTCAAATCTTTTTTTTTTGGGCCAAAAATCACCGAAAATATGAGTAAGTCTGAAATCTGTAATTGTTCTCAAAAAAAACTTTAACGACAGATAAGAAATTTCTTTATCAGATGGCATGAGAAAAGAATACTTCTCTCTGACTACATATCAAGTACACATATCTAGTGCAATGCAACACAGTGATGAACTCATGTACTCACACTCTCAGAGTACCCAATCACTCAGTACTGTATATATGGCCAATCCAGCCCAGGGAAGATCCATCCCGAATATATATATATAATAACTGACATTCAGTCACTCAATACTGTACAGGGCCAATCCAGCCCAGGGAACTCCATCCAAAATATAAATAAATAAGGCAACTCCATGCCTAAGGAACTCCATCCCGAATATAAATAAATACGGCAACTCCATGCCTAGGGAACTCCATCTCGAATATAAATAAATAAAGTAACTCCATACCCAGGGAACTCCATCCCAAAAGTAAATATATATGGCAACTCCATGCCCAGGGAACTCCATCCCAAATATAATATCCATTGTGCTCACTGTGGGGGGGAGGGGGAAGGGGTGCAAATTGTCACGCCCCGAACTCGGGGAGCGCGACCGGCGCTCAACCGAGTGAACCGGCCGAGCAAGCCTGTTAGATTTCCTTCTACCCAAACTCATCCATGAATAAAGAGGAGATGCACTCCATTAATCAAAAATTGAAAAGATTTCATTAACAACTTACATTTAATTTTCATTAGCAGCTTCCTTCATAATTTCTAAAATATTACAAGTTTATAGATTTAATGAAAAATATGTTTGCTAAATACCAACATTTCTAGATCAATTCCCCACATCAAACACCACCCACAACCTGTCTATGGAGCCTCTAAGTACAACCAAAGAGTAGTATGGAAGTACCGGCAACAAGGCCCCGACTATACCTCAAAACACAATGTATAACTCAAATGACATCAGGCCCGGAATAGAGTAGGGCTCACCAAAACCTGCTGAATAGAGAGTGACTGCTAACGAGGACCAAAGTTGTCCGCTGATGAACCACCTGTATCCATTGAAGATGCAGCGCCCCCGGCAAAAAGGACGTTAGTACATATGGAATAGTACTAGTATGTAAAGCTAACTGTCCTCTTTCAAAATAGAATGCCAATGTAAGAAAGGAAAAACTATGGAAACAACAATCAACAATCAATATATCCAAATGCTAAGTTAAAACATAATAATTTCCAAAATATGAAGATAATATTATTTTTGGTTGGGAGATCTTTAGCACCGATATACCACTATTCACAATACCAATACCACCGTACTTTTAGCACGGAGTCCGATCACGACCTGATCGGCTAGGCCGTCTCATCCGAGACATCAACCATAATCACAATTTTAATTATAATTTCCAGCACAATCACTACCATATGTGTGGCATGGCGTCCGATCACGACCCGATCGGCTAGGCCATCCACCACAATGCCGTGTGGATTGACATCATCCTTTTCTATCAATCATCTCATCCCAATTAAGGGGAATAATGTTATCACATTAATTTCATCTCAAATAAGGGAAATGATTTTATCACATTAATCTCATCCCAAATAAGAAAATAATTTCATCACATCAATCTCATTCCAAATAAGGGGAATGATCATAATCCACTCCTACCCGGCATGTGTAGTTTTGGGGTTAGGTTATTTCAACCTACCCTTCTTCGGTGACTATCGATACTCCCAAAAATATTTTTGATTTGCATACAAAAACAGCAATACAAATGCATTTACCTCATAACCTTTCACACTATTTATAGCCTCATTGGCATTTTTATCCACTTACAACATCATTATTTCATTGGCTCTCTTGGCCGTACATATGAGTCTTCATTTATGGCACAATGGCCGTATTTCATATTCTATACTTTCATATTTTTCCTTCTCATGGATCATCATCATAAATATCAATAATAGAATATTCTGGAATTCACAACTTTAGGTTCATTAGTAATGAAGACTTTAAACACAATGGATTTCTTTCCAAGAAATGGAGTAAAATGATTGGCAATCTAAGCATAAGTTAAAATCATAAACGAGTAACACATCATTTATTATTGAAACACTTTTCCCCAAAAGGGCAATACACAATTTCAACTCATGAATACATAAGATCTCAAAACACATTGGAAATACTTACAAAGCATGGCATTACTTGAAACAACCACATTTAGCCACGACTTGAGTACATAAGCTTTAAAGTAAATTTATTTTCGAAGTCAATTTGGAACAATTGAATCAAGGCTCATTTCTTGACCTTTCTCACATCACTTCATTTCATTGGCACCATTGGCCCCAAGTATGAGTTTCTTTATCGGCACGGTGGCCACACATTACATCTTCAACTCACTTCTTTCTCTTTCAAGCATCCTTATAGATTATCAACAATAAGGCATTTCAAATCAAAACTTTAGGTACATATATAAATAATTGGAGTTTTAGACGCATGGAGTATTCTTTCCATGTTAAGCATAATGGACTTTCATTTGAAACACGGCTCAAAGCCATAACATTTTAATACACATTCCTGAAGGATAACATATTGTGATAGGAACATTCGGAACATATTTTGAATATATAATTCTCGACATTTGCTTACTCGGGACAATCGAATTTATTGGAAACAACTCGGAACATGGGAATAAGGAACTTGAGCCAACCATACTTGAAACTTACGGGAACATCATGGAATTCATTTCTAAAAGAGTGGTTTAGCCAGCATACCTCAAATTCGTCCCTTAATGGTACTACAATGATCTATTATACTAAGCAACTTCAATCTACAATAACAACATCCAATGGGACCAATATTAGTAATAAAATACATAATTTAGGCCATTTAGGAATTTTATCAAACACCTAGCAGGCATGAATCTCTACACCTCTTAACCATAGAATTAGTTCATCCAACTACTGTCATTTACCAATAATTTATCCCACAATCATTCTTAAACAATTCAGATTTCTACGATGCACGCCCACACGCCCGTCATCTAGCATGTGCGTCACCTTCAAACAAATCACATAACACGTATAATCAGGGTTTATACCCTCAATTCCAAGTTTAGAAGTGTTACTTACCTCAAACCGTGCAATTCTCTATTCCAATATGCCCTTGCCTCACGAATCGGCCTCCGAACGCCTCGAATTTAGTCACAATTAATTCGATACAGTCAACATAAATTATAGGAATTAATTTCATATAAAAATACTAATTTTCCAATAAAATTTGAAATTCCACTCCAAAAATCGACAGTAGAGCCCACGTCTCGGAACCCGACAAAAGTTACAAAATATGAACACCCATTCAACCACGAGTCCAACCATACCAAATTTTGACATCAACTCGACCCTCAAATCTTCAATTTAACCTTAAGGGTTTTCATAATTTTTCCAACTTAAGACACCAATTAAATGCTAAAAATAGCAATAGATTCGAGTAATTTGACCAAAATTGAGTTAAGAACGCTTATTCCGTTGTTTCCCTTGAAAATCGCCCCTCCCCAATCTCCAAATAGTGTCCCATTTTCAAAACTTAAATTTGCTGCCCAGGGTTAAGTTCATCGCATTCGCGACCATCCTCTCGCGTTCGCGATGAACAAATTCCTCTACGGCCATTTTCAAATACTTCTCAGATAGCCTCTAGTATAATGATCATAACATTTTATACCAAACTTTAAATGACAAATGGTTTAACTTTCTGAAAACTAGACATCAAGGGCTACAACTTTTATGTGTTTCTCATCTCCCAATTCCTTATAGATTTCGAGATATAAGCTTCCAAAGTCAGCCCTGTGCAGCAAAAGTTTCTTCTTCGCGATTTCCAAACTCTTCCCAGACAGCCTGTAGTATATCTACCATAACTTTTTGTACATAACTCCAAATGTCAAACGGTTTGCCTTTCTCAAAACTAGACACAAAGAGCAACAACTGTTATTTTTTGTTCATCTCCAAATTCGTTATAGATTACAAGATATAAGCTTTCGAAGTCGGATGACAGACGGCAGGAATTCTTTCTTCGCGAACGCGAAGAAGAAAACCAGACATCAGAAAACCAGCATCCAAAGTAGCCCAAAATGATCTGATAACTCCTGAACATACCCAAAACATACCCAAGGCCCCCGGGACCCCAACCAAATATACCAACAAGTTCTAAAATATTATACGAACTTAGTTGAGGCCTCAAATCACATCAAACAATGCTAAAATCACGAATTGCACCCCAATTCAAGCCGAATGAAAACTAACAAATTCTAACTTCTACATTCGATGCCGAAACCTATCGAATCAAGTCCGATTGACCTCAAATTTTGCACACAAGTCATAAATGACATAATGGACCTATGAAAATTTTCAGAACTGGATTCTGACCGCGATATCAAAAAGTCAACACCCCGGTCAAACTTCCAAACTTAAATTTCCTATTTTTGCTATTTCAAGCATAATTTAACTACGGACTTTTAAATAATTTTCAGATACACTCCTAAGTCCAAAATCACCATACGGAGTTATTTGAATCATCAAAACTCTATTCCGGAGTCGTTTGCACAAAAGTCAAAATTCCAATCAACCCTTTTCATTTAAGTTTTCAACATGAAATTTATTCTTCCGAACTAATCCCGAAACACCTGAAATATCAAAACTGACGATTCACACACGTCATAATACCTCATATGAAGCTATTCAAGACTTCAAATAGTTGAAAGTAGCGTAAATGTTCAAAACAGCAAGTCGGGTCGTTACATTCTCCCCCACTTAAACATACGTTAGTCCTCGAACTTGCCAAGAGTTGTTCCTAAGCCTTTAAATCATTGTTCCACCTTACCATGCACATACCCGAGGTTGATCCCTCGTCACCCTATTCCATATAGTCCTGACAACACCATAATTGAAGTTCATTACTTAAATCTTAGTCCGTAAACCTTGGAATTCAATTTCCAACATTTAGAATTTCGTTTCAAGACCTGAATCTCACATCTACACACTGTATAAGTCTGAACAAGTTGTATCAAGCCATAACCATAACCCAAAATATAATCATATAACATATTACACAACTCGCATGCTCGCAGCACCATTCCCGATCACAGTAACTACTCCAAACCAACCAAGTACTAGTATTAAACCCCATATCAAACAAAACCTCGTTCCCAAAACCTTCATGCATTGCCAATAATGAAAGAAACACGCGAAAACTCATAATCACTTATCAGATCAAAAAGGCATGGAGCTCTCTCACCCCAACCAGAACCATAATCACTTTCTAAGCCGACTTTCGATATTATTCTCCCAAATATACCGTAATCAAACCTGATAGTACTCATTATAGGTCCAATGACCTTATATTATCAAACACAACAATTCCATAGACATGCCATGCCAATATAACTCAAGCCACAAACTGCACAATCCGTGCACCCAGAAATAGGAAATGTCTTGAAGAAGAGAACTGTTTCGCAAGTTCAACAAGCACCACTACAATCGCAATGCTATGAACTCATCATACATAGTAGAACCAAGACATACGAATCTAATAATGGTAACCAACTCTTCTAGATCTCACATTAGCATCAACCGCACGGACAACTCACGTGCTATAGTATCAATATCTGGACCTGCACGGACAACTCACGTGCTATAGTATCAATATCTGGACCTGCACGGACAACTCACGTGCCAATAACATAAATGTCTGAACCCGCACGGATAACTCACATGCTAATAATATCAATCGCCTGGCATGGTCACAGCCCTTCAATCCAAGCATATCATACAGGAGAAATCAAATAAGTACACATGTATATGATAAATAAAATAAGATTCACATGCTCCTGGACTGGTATAAATAACACGCCATATAGTAGGCACGTGCAAAGTATGCTATCACAACTCAAATCGGCAAGTTAACGCAGAAATAGTAACTACCCAGTTTATTCAGGGAATTAGCCTCTTTGTAACCTCAAGTATAGCCCAGATAGTTCTCAACAAACGTACGGATACGAGAAACGTTATAACTTTACGCTTAACAGTCAACTTTAGGCATATCATAGCCTAAGCATTCTTTCGAGAATAAATACTTACCTCGATGCCCGCACATGGGCTCAGACCTCACATATATACGCACTCGTAGCTCGTAGCTATCACAAATAATTAACGCAACTAGTGCCTCCATTGAGTTTAAATAAAATGCTCACCTCAAACATGTCGCAACCCTGAAACAATATGCTTCTGAGAACTCCCAGTCTCCAAATTCATAGAACACATAAATCACCGTAACTGGTCCCAACTCCAGCACTCGAATGACTAACACATATTTCATGCACGATCATCCCACGAGGAATACTTCCATAATTCTTTCGTGCCACATAGTAATAATTGGAATGTCAGCAGTCCATCAACCATGTGAGTACCGCAATGCTGATGAACATCTGTAAGTCAAAACATAATGCGCCTTTTGAAATGCGCACCCTTCTCAGGAATTACTGAGCAGTTATAACATTCATCTAAATATCTGAAACTGACCATGCTGTCCAAAATTCGTGACCTTCCATTCAAGACTGAACTGTCACCTTGTACATATAAATCTTAATCCCGCACAACACACCACATCTATCTTGCCATTATGTGAACAACACGAGAATCTCATTATCAGCTCTGAGTCCCAGCAAATTACATACCCGGTTAGTTAGAAACCTTTCATTTGCTCTCATCCAGGAGGAAATCACAATACACAATATATTCCTCATACCGGTAGAAAATATCCGACTCAAACCATATTAGAAACCATCAAGAACACTTTGAAATCCATTTGCACATAACCAAGCTATCAGAACTAAATTTCTCTAACTCGACCAAGCCACGCAGGTCACCAAACCCAAGAATGTTGCCACCAAAATATCTGTAGAGTCTCAGCTCATCATAATTACCCCCCATAAATACCACAACCAAAATACCCACTCTGCAAATACCTTATGTGATTTTAAAATTGTTATTTTTACCTTTCTTATACTAGAAGGTAGAATCCATAGTCATACAGAATTACCATAAGTCCCGACACCATCCAATGTAAATAACCGATTCTAGTGATATACAAAATACGAAAGTTTTTTCAATTGCCACATATACATTTTGAATCAATTAGAACCCTCTCGAGAGTCATCCACTCTGCCCAAATTTAAATTGTACCGCCCAAACGGTCCAAAAGACACGTGCTCATTAGCACAACAATACTCAAAGAAGTAATCTTGCTTTAACAGCACCAATCAAATTCATACTCCGCGAGCACTACATTCTTCAAATAACAACTTATCATTCCATGATTTTCATATTTTCATAAAGTTTAATGTAACCCGTATTCAGGAATTTCCTTGCTCGAGCCATCCTCGATCTCAACCTTTGCAGTCATAACTGATCCACAAGTATGTCTCAAACCAAAACTAAACTTTAACATATAACCATAAAATTAAACTGTCAGCAGCAGGCTCCCCCACTTGGCTCAAAGCCATAGATCATGACATTCAATAACTGACAATACCCATACCGTAATACTGCCATGATACTGCAGTGATATTCAACTAAATTCTTCACAAGCTAATGCAACACCAACCATAAAATACCTCAATCATCCGCTAAGCTCGCATTTATTTCTCTTGATAGTCAAGTCAACTTTCTCAACTAGATTCAAATTCAAATCTCAACACGTACACCCCGCTAGTAGAAAAGAAACTCTCCACTCAATATTATAATGAGAACACCTCCGTAGATTACTCCGCATGAGATAACCCACATGATTATCATAAAATTGGCATCTTGATATACCCTTTCGCAACCACAATCGCTACGCGATCACTTAATCTTCCTGAGTCTAAACTCATTAACAAGACATGAGAATTTAATTTGTCTCAAAATTTAACAACGTGAAAGATCCTTCAACACATTCATACTCGAGACTATACGTCAAATCAAGACAGACACCAAGCACCCAATAGCCTATTTTTTTTCATCATATTCAAGCCATCTGAACATATCCCGTAGTCACATCAAAATCATCACATAGTCAATTCAACCGCTCATCGAGGCAGAAATTCCACTCATAGGACACTACCGGATGCATAAGTCCAAACACACCAGTTCTCACAATCGAAGCTACTGAGCTTAAGTTGCGGTCTAACCCTGGCCACAAGTCCTCCAGACTGTCCCATTACCAAAACACAGAATACTCATCTCGAACCTCGTTCATGGAATCACAAGCCGACGATGCACAGCTAATACCGAGTGCTTATATGTGCACACAAATGCTCGAAAGAAATTCAAAGAGGTACGCTTCAAGCCAAATCAATGTCGCACGATAAGGAAAGAAAGATGGGAAGTTTATCCTAAAATGCCTTGTAGCTTCTCGAAGATAAGTATGGACGTCATCATACCGATCTGCAAGATTCTACTAGACATTTGCTCATGACTTGTAGAACCTATGAACCTAGAGCTTTGATACCAACTTGTCACGACTCAAAATCCAACTAGCTGTGATGGCACCTAACCTCACCCGCTAGGTAAGCCAAATAACAATGATCCGATTCAATTAATATTTACCTGACTCAAATATACTCCCCAAGGACCGGTAATACAAATCATGAGCTTCTAAGATTAGAATTTACAAAACTGGTATGAAATAAAAATATGTCATCTGTTTTAAATATACATGAATAGATTAACTAAAGCTACAATGAACAAGAGGCAGCAATGACTGAAATGCATGTACATCTTCAGATCCAGCTCCCGCCATGTACAGCAGCATCAACATCCAAAATCTGCACGCAAGGTATAGAAGTATAGTATGAGTACAACTGACCCCATTTACTCAATAAGTAACAGACCTAACCTTAGGTTGAAAGTAGTGACGAGCTTGTACCAAGGTTAGAGTCCAACTCCAATAACCAACAGTTCATAACAATATAATTTAAAGCATCACAAGTAATAACTCAATAATAACATGCTCAGCTCGTATACAGTTCTGAAAAATAAATATTTTCTTTTCAAGTATAACAGTAAAACTCAAATCTTTTTGTTTGCCAAAAATCACCGAAAATATGAGTAAGTTTGAAATCTGTAATTTTTCTCAAAAAATCTTTAACGACAGATAAGAAATTTCATTATCATATGGCATGAGAAAAAAATACTTCTCTGTGCCTATATATCAAGTATGCATGTCTAATGCAATGCAGCATAGTGATGAACTCATGTACTTACACTCTCAGAGTACCCAATCACTCAGTACTGTATATGGCCAATTCAGCCCAGGGAAGATCCATCCTGAATATATATACATAATAACTTACATTCAGTCACTCAATACTGTACAGGACCAATCAGCCCAAGGAACTCCATCCCAAATATAAATAAATAAGGCAACTCCATGCCTAGGAAACTCCATCCCAAATATAAATAAATAAGGCAACTCCATGCCTAGGAAACTCCATCCCAAATATAAATAAATACGGCAACTCCATGCCTAAGGAACTCCATCCCGAATATAAATAAATAAGGAAACTCCATGCCCAGGGAACTCCATCCCGAATATAAATAAATACGGTAAATCCATGCCTAGGGAACTCCATCCCGAATATAAATAAATAAGGCAACTCCATGCCCAGGGAACTCCATCCCAAAAGTGAATATATATGGCAACTCCATGCCCAGGGAACTCCATCCCAAATATAATATCCATTGCGCTCGATGTGGGGGGGTGCAGACTCCGGAAGGGCTCCTTCAGCCCAAGCGCTATAATAAACTAGGCCCAGGCATAAATAAATAAAAATATGTTGCGGCGTGCAGTCTGATCCCATAATATCCTCACAATCAGGTCCTCGGCCTCACTCAGTCATCAATCTCTCGAG
Organism: Nicotiana otophora; assembly: GCA_000715115.1. Lineage (NCBI taxonomy): Eukaryota > Viridiplantae > Streptophyta > Magnoliopsida > Solanales > Solanaceae > Nicotiana > Nicotiana otophora. The sequence goes on along the minus strand of AWOL01S0008207.1, from coordinate 10,748 downwards.
TCTATTGGGCTCACAATATCATGAAACTAGCCCAAAATGATCATATGATGTATCAATAAATGACAACAGAGACTGAGATATGATATGCAATGAACGAATATGACTGAGTATGAAATTACAGTTTAAACATATAATTCGACAACATAAATGATCTCAGTGGGTCCCAATAATACCAGCATTTGCCTAAGCACGGTTTATAACATGAGTCACAGCTCAGTTTCTCTAACACATGTAAAATACACGGAAAAATACAAGTTAATTAACTACACATCTCTACGGAATCGACTGAGTCTCAATTTTTACGATGCACGCCCACACGCCCGTCACCTAGCATGTGCGTCACTTCCAAACAAATCACATAACATGTATAATCAGGGTTCATACCCTCAGCTCCAAGATTAGAAGTGTTACTTACCTCAAACCGTGCAATTCTCTATTCCAATATGCCCTTGCCTCGCGAATCGGACTCCGAACGCCTCGAATCTAGTCACAATTAATTCGATACAGTCAACACAAATTATAGGAATTAATTCCATATGAAAATACTAATTTTTTAATAAAATTCAAAATTTCACTCCAAAAATCGCTAGTGGGGCCCATATCTCGGAACACGATAAAAGTTATAAAATATGAACACTCATTCAACTACGAGTCCAACCATACCAAATTTACCAAATTCCAATATCAACTCGACCCTCAAATCTTAAATTTAACCTTAAGGGTTTTCACAATTTTTCCAACTTAAAACACCAATTAAACACTAAAAATAGTAATAGATTCGAGTAATCTGACCAAAATTAAGTTAAGAATACTTACCCAGTTGTTTTCCTTAAAAATCTCCCGAAAATCGCCTCTCCCCGAGCTCCAAATCGTTAAAAATAGAAAATGGGAAGAACTTAAATTTGCTGCCCGGGGGTTTGTTCTTCGCGTTCGCAACCATCCTCTCGCGTTCGTGATGAACAAATTTCTCGAAGGCCATTTCCAAACTCTTCCCAGTCAGCTTCTAGTATAATGGTCATAACTTTTTGTACAAAACTCCAAATAACAAGGCCCTGTGCAGCAGAAATTTCTTCTTCGCGATTTTCAAACTCTTTCCAGACAGCCTGTAGTGTATCCACCATAACCTTTTTTTACACAAATCCAAATGCCAAACAGTTTACTTTTCTGAAAACTAGACAGAAAGGGCTACAACTTCCATTTTTGGATCATCTCTAAATTCTTTATAGATTGCAAGATATAAGCTTCTGAAATCGGATGACGGACATCAAGAATTCCTACTTCGCGAACGCGAGAGTCTCTTCGCGAACGCGAAGAACAAAATCCCAGAAGCCAAATCCTTCTTCGCGAACGCGAAGAACAAAACCAGCATCCAAAGTAGCCCAAAATGATCCGATAACATCCGAAACATACCCAAAACACACCCGAGGCCCCCGGGACCCCAACCAAATATACCAACAAATCCTAAAATATTATACGAACTTAATCGAGACCTCAAATCATATCAAACAATGCTAAAACCACGAATTGCACCCCAATTCAAGCCTAATGAAAACTAACAAATTCCAACTTCAACATTCGATGACGAAACCTATCGAATCAAGTCTGATTGACCTCAAATTTTGCACACAAGTCATAAATGACATAACGGACTTATGAAAATTTTCAGAACTGGATTCCGACCCCGATCAAAAAGTCAACTCCCCGGTCAAACTTTCAAACTTAAATTTCTTACTTTTGTCATTTCAAACATAATTTAATTACGGACTTTCAAATAATTTTTCGGACACACTCCTAAGTCCAAAATTACCATACGGAGCTATTGGAATCATCAAAACTCTATTGCGGAGTAGTTTGCATAAAAGTCAAAATTCCAGTCAACCCTTTTCATTTAAGTTTTTAACATGAAATTTATTCTTCCGAGCTAATCCTGAAATACCTGAAACATCAAAACCGACAATTCACACACGTCATAATACCTCATATGAAGCTATTCAAGACTTCAAATAGTTGAAAGGAGCGTAAATGTTCAAAATGACAAGTTGGGTCGTTACAAAAATCATCTAAATTACCGTGATAAAAAGTATTTAATAAAAAGTAATTGAAGTTTCAGAAGATGAGAATCATAAGATAAATATGTGTCGAAACTATACGGTATAAAAGATGTTGTACAGATACCAAATTAAATATATTATTTTTGGAAATATAAAGACTCTAATTGTTGATAAACTTAACAAAATCACGCATTCGGCTCGCTATATGCACTGGACATACACAAAAATGTTGGACTGCAAAGAACTATGCTAGCTAGCTCTTTTTCTACTTCTACTTAGTTATTTCTCTAACATAATTTAGCTATATTCTTCTCCATATTGCTTCCTTCTACTATATCCATGTGAATGTACGGAGATAATCGAGTAATTATCAGATTCTCAATTTTGATAAAAAAATATATATTTCTTCTTACTAATTCTTTGTCAATAGGAAAACAGTTGTATTCTATTAAAGAATTATCCACGACAAACAAGCTATCATGCAATAGTTCACATTAATTATTCGTAAAATTTTATACCTTATTTTTTCATGTACAATTATTTATTCAAAAATTTATTTATGAATATTAATATTATTTACAATATCATATACTACCTGGTTCGGCATACACGTGCAACGCACATGCCGAGAGACTAGTATATATATGTATGTGTGTTCATTTTGAGTGTGAAAAAAGTAAAAAACTTTCTTCTAATTTTCTTTTGATTAATCTTTGTTGTTTCTGCTCCTAGTTTATACTAGAAGAACTTGTTCAATCCAGGAGGATATGCCTAATTTTATTCATCACAGTATGGGCGAAATATCCTTAAGGACAGTGTCCTTGACACGCCTCAAGCTAAATCTTATTTTTTATAATCCAATATTTTTACAACAATGATTCCATTTGGATCTATTAAAAGGACTTACAATGTTAGTTTAATATTTAATGGGGATTAAAAGTGTCACGACCCAAAACTACGTGACCGGCACCCGGCACACTATCCAACCCTGACGTACCAAGCAGTAGAAGAATGTCCATCTATATGCAAAATAAATACATGTGGAAGTCTTTTTGAAAACACAATTATTTTAAATGATTAAAATCATATGTAGACAATAAATTTACGTCAGGCAAATAATCGAGAACGAAAACATTGCAACAATCGTAGTATTTGATTTCGATTAATTTGAGTGTACAATCTCTATGAATCCTCTGATTCTTCTTTTCAATAGTAAATAAATTCAAGGGCCTTTGAGCTTGATCTTGAATCTATATTTGTTGCCACGAATGATGATATTGAATTCAACTAGCATGAACTTTGATTTGAACTCGTACTCCTTGAATCTTGATTTGTTCTTCGTTCTTGAGCTGGAACTTGATTTGTTCTTCGTTCTTGAGCGTAAACTTGATTGCTTGAACTTGAACTTGTGGAGGAATTTGCAGCGTTTGATCCACGAGCTCTTTCTTGCTTCTTGTTATAACTTATGGTCCTTTTCTAGGTTATGAAGACCCTTATTTATAGTTGTGGGAGGGAAGAGTTATGATAAGAATAAACTCTTTCCGACCAATCAGATTGAAGAGTGACAAGGCCGCATTTGATTGGCCAGAACATGTCCCTTGCACATGTGGCGCGGTTTCATTGGCCTTTTAATTTGACTTGGCATGCCTTGTCATTTTGACACATGGCATGATCTCATTGGCTCTTCTGTTTGACTTGGCGTGCCACATCATTTGACACGTGGCACCAAATTGGGCCTCTAGGAAGATGGCATATTGTGCTTAATGAAGTGGGCCCATCATTTGTAGCCCAACTAAATGGACTAGTCCAATGAATTAAGACTTATTTATTTAATCCATATATATTGAACTTATATAATTAATTCAATTATATTAGCCCATAATATTTATTTGGACCAATATATTTTGAATTTAAAATATAGTCTAAATTATTTTATGAATTTAATTTGAATAAAATTTATATGCCTACAAATGTTCCCTACTTTAAGATTCGTCCAAGTGTATGCTTGATAAACAATAGGGACGAGGCTTGAAATACTAACGTAGTACATAATTTTTTTGAATTCACATATACTATTTCCTGGAGACCTGCTCGTGTACACTCTCTCCGAAGTGTAATATGAGGTGATTGAATCTTGATTTTTGTAATGTTAAATGGATTAAGATCGCAACAGTTGCAAATTAACAGTAACGTCCATTCCTTGTGTCTGGACATTTTTCACGAGGTGCATTTTCTTAAATTTATTGTCTAACATTAACTAAATATGCTTGAACCAAGATTAATACGTTGGATTCAATTTTGAGTAGCACTCTCTTGCTGAGCCTCGTGGGAATTGGATAGAAGTAGATTACCATCATTACTAGTTAATTTTTTCTAACCCAACTAGCTTAATTTGCTTCCACGTAGGAGACCATGCCATCAATAAAAGTACTAGAAAGCCTTTATAGCACATGTATACCTATAATTCAAGCACCTCGTTCTAGAAAGTCCCTTCTTTTCTATCATTGTCTTAAGCTCTGTTTAGCTAGAATTCTTTCTCGATGCAAATTTGTGTTGTATTCAAGCAACAAACTTTCTTCTTCGACTTTAAGTAGGTTACTTTAGGAAGAAAAGGCGCCACATTGATACTTATGTCCTATTGAAATACAAATTTCTTTCCCACCGATACCTATTAAAGGGGTACCAACCCAACTAATTTTTACCATAAGCCAATATCGAGTTCCTCTAATATGTTGACTTGTAGTTAAGTTCTTTTGCACCAGTAGAAAGTTATCTTCTTGCATTGGCCAAAAATAAAAAGAACCGTGCACTCTATCTAGGTCGAAGTACCAAAACTGATATTAGTGTTTCACCCATCTCAAATTAAATTGCTTTCATGAACTGCTTTCGCTCATCCTTTCTTTCTTTCTTTTTTTTTTCTTATTCTTAACTTTTGTTAATGCATGACTTGCTCCCTTTTATTTGTTGCAACATATCGTTTAAACTAGGGAAAACAAGAACTAGAAGCAACCCAAGGGCTCCGAGACCGCAAATCATTGTGTAATTGACAAAGAGACCGCAAAATCTGTAGAAACTTTATTGTTGGCATTGAGGATTTCCAAAATAGTTTTCTTCTGCAGGCTTTTTCAAGAGTACCGGCGGTCTTTGATATCCCTAAGGAGATGCACGAGATGCCTATATAATTTTCAGCGAAAACACTTGTCTCCTTGTTGCGGCCTGGCGAGAGAGACACATGAAGTGTCCTTTCAACCTCAGCGATGAAATCCCTACTCTTGGAGGCTCGGAGATACCATATTTTATGTGCTCTTTGTATTAATTTGTAGTTCAAAAGCCTATCGCTTAAGTCCATATTCGACAGGTAAATTTTCTTCCTTCTTTCAAATTTTGTCACCTTTTCATTGCCAGCATGTATGTGGTTTAAAATTAATATTTTGCAGTAGAAAAGTTCAAATCACAGTCTGTCTAATTTTACAGAAGCTAGACTTTTAATTTTTACAACATAGCCAAAATTCAGAATTAGAATCTTTGCGGATCACCCTAGGTGATTTTTCGAAGTTAGCCTTGATTTCTGTCATGCTGATAGTTTCAGATTTGTGCGACTTTACCAAAAGTTTTATATCTTGATGTAAGTACCTCAAAATTACAAACCGTTTAATTTATCAGAAATTAGAGTTCAATATCTACAACATATCCAAAATTTTGAATTAAATACTTCCAGGATCATTCTAGATGAGTTTTAAAAGTCGGATCTATATTCTAACACGCCATCAGTTGTAGATTTATGCGACTTCACCAAAAATTTTATATCTTGATGTAGTGATCTCAAAATTGCAAACCGTTTAATTTCTTAGAAACTAGAGTTCAAGATCTACAACATGTCCGATATTCAGAATTAAATACTTTCAGGATTGCTCCAGATGAATTTTTGAAGTCAGCTCTATATTCTAACGCGCCATCAGTTACAGATTATCGCGGCTTCACCAAAACTTTTGTATCTCGATGTTGGAATGTCGGAATTGAAAACCGTTTTAATTGATAGAACCTAGACTCGGAGAACTTAGCTCTCACTAAAATCATGGCCCGAATTATGCCATATTGTTCTAGGCAATACTTTGAACTCAATTTTTGAATCTGACATGCCTTGGCAGGTTACCATCTTTCTTGTACTCGTATTTTTTTTTTGCTGCCTTCTTTTTTGTTGTTGTAGGCAATGGAGACATCTTCTTCAAATAGGTTAGACGTACATAGAAGAAAAACTTTGTGGCACCAAATAGAAGGACCAATCTTCAACATCATATGGAAGTACAAATCCATGATAGCGTATAGAAGTATTAAATCCATGACAGCGTATAGAAGTATCAAATCCATGACAACATATAGAAGGATAAAATCCATGACAACATATAGAAGGATAAAATCCATGACAACATATAGAAGGATCAAATTCATGATAACATATAGAAGGATCAAATCCATGAAGAGGACAACTTAAGGTGCAAAGGAACTTCAACGTCCATCTTAGGATTGAAAAATTATAGTTTCTTTTAAGGACAAACCCGCGAAGAGACCAACTTAGGGTACAAAGAGACTAACATGTCCACCTTAATATTGAAAAATTAGAAAACTTCAACTTGAAGACTTGGCGGACTTTGCAGATTTCAACTTGAAGACCAACAAATTTGAAGATTTGACGGGATTGAAAATTTGGTGGACTTTGATGCTTCAACTTGAAGAGCGGTGGACTTTTACTTCAACTTGAAAAATTAGTAGACTTGAATACTTCAGCTTTAAGACTTGCAGGGCTTAAATAATTCAACCTGAAGACTGGCGAATTTGAGGACTTCATATTGAAGACCGACGGACATGAAAACTTGGAGGGATTGAATACGTCAACTTAAAGATTGGCGGACTTTTAGACTTCAACTTGAAGGGCGGTGGACTTGTTGAATTCAACTTGAAGAGCGACATACTTGAAGATTTGGAGTGCTTATATAATTCAACTTGAAAACCGGCGAACTTGAAGACTTCAAATTGACCACTGACGGACTTGACGACTTGGAGGACTTGAATACTTCGACTTAAAGAGTGGCGGAATTGCAGACTTCAACTTGAAGGATGGTGGACTTTGTAAAATTTAACTTGAAGAGCAACATACTTGAAGATTTGGAGGGCTTATATAATTCAACTTGAAGACCGGTGAACTTGAGGACTTCAAATTGAAGATTTGTCCTTCTACTAAAAGTCTACATCCATCAATGGGAGATGCCAATTTGCTATGGAGGCTTGCCCCCATTGGACCACCAATCTTCAATAAGGCACAAAGTTCGTGTAAGCCCGATTTTTAAGTTCCAATTAAGTGGATTATATTCCATCATTCTTCATTCTAACAACGATTGGGGTACCATGTATCTTTTGAACTTATGCGACTGAACTCAGAATGAAACTCTAAGCTACCTACGTACCTTGGTAAAGAGGATCAAGTCATACCGTAAATCAGAATGGGTGATTTTTTTTTAATTTATTTTATTTTATTTTTATTTTTTTATGTCCTAACTTTTTCCTAGGCCGCCTCTTTCGAGGTTTTCAACTTAGCAGACTCTTTATTTTTATTTTTTTATTTTTTTTATGTCCTAACTTTTGCTTAGGCCACCTCTTTCGAGATTTTCAACCCAGCGAACTTTGTTTTTTGGTGGGCCGTACACAGTTTAGACTCATGCAGGCCAAGAGTGTAGGAACATGCAGTTTAGGCTCGTGCGTCAAGGAGTGTTGCAACTTCAAGGATAATACTTCTTCAAAAACTTGCCATTGATAGGTCCGATTCTCATGCCATCTGTATCAACCAGCTTGTAGGCTCCACTTGAATAGGCTTCTTGCACTACATATGGCCCGTCCCATTTTGAAGTAAACTTCCCTACAGGTTTATGGGAAGTAATAATGGGTCTTCGTACGGCAAGGACTTGATCTCCTACTTGAAAGGATCTCGGGCGAACTCTTTTATTGAAGGCGCTAGATAATCGAGCTTGATAACATTCAAGACTCTGTTGAGCTTCCAACCTCTTCTCATCAAGAGCCTCTAACTCTGCTAATCGAAGTTGAGCATTCTCTTCATCGGTGATCCCTTATTGAATAGCTAATCATAATGAAGGTATTTGACTCTCGAGTGGTAAGATGGCTTCGACTCCATAAACGAGTGCATAAGGGTTTGCTTATGTTGGCGTGCGGTGAGTTGTCCTATATGCCCACAGAGTTTCTTCCATACGGTCATATCAATCTCGTTTGTATTTGGAGGCAACTTTCTTTAATAAGTTGCATAGAGTCTTGTTGAATACCACAGCTAGACCATTGGCGGCAGCATTGTACATAGAAGAGTTACGTTGCTTGAAGCCAAAGAGATCACAAATCTTATTTATCAACCTATTGTCAAATGGCTTGCCATTATCCGTTATTTTGTAACGAGGAATGCCAAAGCGATAGATTATGTTTACTCGGATGAAACTTGCAATATTTTCCTTCTTTACTTCCTTAAGAGCCACAACTGCAGCCCATTTTGAGAAGTAATCAGTTGCAGCCAAGATGTATAGGTGTCCACCAGAGGAATTTGGCAATAGTCCAACAACATCTAATCCCCAAGCGTCAAATGGCCAGGATGCAACATTCGGGTGCAACACTTCAGGAGGTTGCTAAATAAAATTCGCTTGGAATTGGCAAGCCTTGCATCTCCGAGCGTAGTCCAATCAATCTTTTACCATCGTTGGACAATAATATCCCATCCTTTTTATATGAAAGTGGAGCTTTGGTCCATACTGGTGTGACCCACAAACCCCAGAATGTGCTTCTTGCAAAGCTTGGAGTGCTTCATCTTCCCCTAAGCATCACACTAGTACTCCCTCGAATGACCTTTTGTATAGAGTATCTTTGTAGTAAAGGAAGCGAGGTGCATGACGACGGATTTCAGTCCTTCTCCTCGGATTTTTTGGAAGTATCCCACAACTTAAGTAGTCAATGATGGGTTGTCTCCACTCTTCCTTCTCAACTTCAGAAATGGCCACAAGATGCTCAAGTTCCTTTTCTTCACTTTCACCCTCATTTAGCAGCGGTACTACCCATTTTTCGCAGATAGTAACTTGCGCTTGATTAGGCAGGGTTAGCGATGAAGCTAGGGCAGCTAAAGCATCAGCCTTCTTATTTTCTTTCCTAGGAACATGTTGAATAATCACATCACCAATCCATACCATCAATTTCTTAGCATAATTATAATAAGGGCGTAGTTCAAGTTTCTTGACCTTGTAACTACCTAAAAGCTGATTGACCACTAATTAGGAGTCACCAAAGACTTGCAATTACAACTGCTTCATATCACAGCCATTTTAAGACCAAGTATTAATGCTTGATACTCAGCAACATTGTTGGAACAAAGTTGTGTCAACGTAAAAGAGTAGGGCAGAACTTAGACTTGAGAGGTGACAAATACTACGCCAGCAGCAGCTCCTCCACGATGCGCAACACCATCAAAGAACATCTTTCATGGAGGTTGAACGTCAACAACCTCTTTATCAGGTAGTTCGTCAGTTAGCTCCCAGTCATCAGGTATCGGATGAACTGCCAAGAAGTATGCCAATGCTTGTCCTTTTACAGCCTTTTGAGGGATGTACAAAATTTCGAATTGTTGAAATTGGAGGTACCATCTCGCTAGTCGATCACTAAGAACAGGTTTTGACATCACGAACTTGATGGGATTTGCTTTAGAAACAAGACGAACAACGTGAGCTTGAAAGTAGTGCTTCAATTTTTGAATTGAGAAGACTAGCGCTAAACACAACTTTTCAATTGGCGAATAATTCAGCTCGTTTGGTGTCATCATCCTGCTCAAGTAGTAAAGAGAGTTTTATTTCCCCTCACTATTTTCTTGGCCAACAGTGCTCTAACAGACCTTTCTTATGCTGAAATATATAGTATCAACAACTTTCCAAGTATAGGGGCTGCCAAAATCGGAAGCTTCATCAAGTTTTGATGCTTTCAAAGGCATTGATACAAGATTGGTCCCTCTTAAAAGGAACGCATTTCTTCATGAGGCGACTGAATGGTTGGCACCTCCTAGCTAGGTTGGAGAGGAATCTCCTAAGGTATGCTAGCTTTCCTTGCAGACTTTTCAATTCATGAATATCGCGAGGCTCGGGTATCTTCAAAATGGCATCCACCTTGGCTTGATCAATTTTGATCCTTCGATGTCAGACAATGAAACCAAGGAACTTTACAGAAGTAACTCCAAAGGCACATTTCAATGGATTCATCCTAAGTTGGTACCTTCGGAGCAACTCAAACACCATTCTCAAGTCTTTCAAGTGGTCGCTCTTCTCTCTTGATTTTACCACCAAGTCGTCAACATAGCATTCGACATTCTTGTGGAGAAGATCATCAAAAATATTCTGCATAGCCCTTTGGTAAGTAGCACCATCGTTCTTTAAGCCAAAAGGCATTACCTTATAGTAATAAATACCCTTGGGGTACGGAATACAGTAAGCTCTTCATCTTTTAGCGCCATTCAAATTTGGTTATAGCCCGATGAACCGTCCATAAATGACATTGCCTCATACCCAGTAGTAGCATCGATCATCAGCTCTGGAATAGGATGTGGGAATTCATCTTTGGGACACGCATTGTTGAGATCTCTGAAGTCAACGCACACCCGAATCTGGC
>AWOL01S0008206.1:0-22415 GCA_000715115.1 Nicotiana otophora | reverse complement strand
CTAAAACAAGCAACATCCATTCTTCTTCAGGTTTGAAATAAAGCTCTCTGCCTCTGCCCAAAGTGAAGCTGTGAAGGAATTGAAAAACAAAAAACAGAGCAAAAAAAGAAAGAAGAAGAGAAGAAGAACTGAAGAACAAAAAGAAAGACATAAGTCAGAACAAAGCAAAAATAGGGTGCTGCTCGATAAAAAACAGAGCAAAAGAAAAGAAGAAGAAGAAGAAGAAGAAGAAGAAAAAGGAAGAAAAAACATAGCAAAAACAGACTCTGTTCTGTTAACTGCTGCTCGATCAAAAACAGAGCCAGAAAAAAAAGAAGAGAAGAAGAAGAAAAAGGAAGGAAGGAAGGAAGGAAGGAAGAAAGAAAGAAAGAAAGGAAGGAAGGAAGGAGAAAGAAGAAAGAAAGAAAGAAAAAAAAAAGAAAAGGAAACTCGAAGAAGAAGAGAAGCATACCTGGGTCGAATTGGATGAAGAAGAAAATGGCAGAAACTCGAGATGTGGCTGGGTCGACCACTGTGGCTATGGCTGGAGAAAGAAATCGATGTGGCTGCTCTGCTGTTTGAAGTGTGAAGAAGAAGGAAATGTCTGAAAGCTCAAAGCCCTAATCGCGAGTCGTTTTCTTTAATCCCTGCGCTGTTTTTTTTTAAAAAGCGACGCTACAGTCGCCTCTCGCTACACAGGCAGAGGCGAGCGCTATTTGTAAAACGCAACGCAACACAGCAGAAAAGCGATGGAGGCTTGCATCGGTACGCCTCACGCTATCAGCGTTGAGGCGAGCGCTATTTACAACACTAGGTCTATGGAGGGTAGTGTGTACGCAAACCTTACCCGTACCTTATAAAGATAGAGGAGATATGCAGTAAATATAAAGCAAATATGTGTAAAACTTTTTGCATGAGGGGTTCTGGTACGATCTAAGCTAATTTGACCCGGAAAAGAAGCTTATGAAATGGTATAACTATCCCCTGTAGAAAAGATCAGGAATTGATGACTGTTCATATTTATCACTATAAGTCAGTCAGATTCCTACTTCTTAACGAGAATTACCCTTGGGAGGAAGACATAAAGATGTTTCAGTTGTAATCATATCATTCAGATATTCAATACGAGACTACTGGATGAAAAGATCGCTACCTCTAAAAAGCTGGAAATCAACCTTTGGTAAGAGTATTCTAACTAGCCTAACAACATATTTTGTATCTTCTTCTCTTTCTTCTCTTATCTTTTCTTAAAGATTGATAATAACACCAGCAAACAGAATAGTGTTTTGATGAAATTATTAGTATTAAAGATCTATAATAAATGTTAAAGTGTTGGTTGGAGCAAGTGATAGGAAGTAAGAGTTGAGATTATTGTAAAGTAAAATGACTTCCGAGTTCGGCCCCTAAAGGAGAGAGCTCATTTTCCCTCTTTTAATGGAAAATGGTTTCTTCAGTACCAAACACCAGAAAGAAACTTCTTTCAGGAAAATGACAAAAATGGTCCCTTGCATTTTGGGGTAGATTCAAAGTATAAATATACACCTGAGTAGTTTTGGTCCTTTAAGTTTGCGAAAAGTGAGAAATTTTTGTCTCCACCAGATGTTTAACAAACTCTTATTGTTAAATTAAACCGGAAATGTCAAATAAAAAGGATTTAATGGGAACACACATTTGGAAGTTCAATTTTTGCAGTTTCTGCTATTTTTGGTTTATTTCTGGAGTCTGGTGCAACTTTTCACGGAGGTCATTTCTGGTGTTTTGTGCAGTTTCTCCTGTCGCACTTTTTAGGGATTTTGACGGGACTTGCTGGTGTTTCTGGTCAAATCTTTTTTTCTTAACAGTACCCGGTAAATCTAACAATCATCGTTTGTTAAAATGCTCAGTATTATATTTAAAGACCATTTTTGAAACTTTTTCTGTCATACCAGACCCCACTAGTGGTAGGGGTCTGCGTACACACTACCCTCCCCAGACCCCACTAGTGGTATTATACTGGGTTGTTGTTGTTGTTGTTGTTGTTGTTGTTTCTGTCATACCAAATACGGCTAAGCTCCATTTTCCAAATTCAATGTCAAAACAAAACCTTGGCGATGGGGATCAACTCTTAATCCGTTTTTGTTTTCCTTGGCGATGGACGCACTGACGCAACACATTCAAGGTGAGGTGGCATGGTGTATGTTATTTGCAGATGACATAGTTCTGATTGATGAGACGCGAGGTGGTGTTAACGAGAGGCTAGAGATTTGGCGCAGACCCTAGAGTCTAAAGGTTTCAGGTCAGGACGAAGACAGAAAACTTGCAGAGTAAGTTCAGCGATGTAACCCAGGAAGCGGACATGGATGTGAGGCTTGATGCACAGGTCATCCCAAGGAGATAGTTTCACGTATCTTGGATCAGTAATACAGAAAAATGGGAAGATTGATGAGCATATCATACATCGTATTGGAGCAGGGTGGATGTAATAGAGGCTCGCTTCCGATGTTTAGTGTGATAATAATGTGGGAAAAATTAGGAGGATAAGATGCGAGAGCCGAGGCTGAGATAGTTCGGACATGTGAAGAGGAGAAGCACAGATGCCCCAATTAGGAAGTGTGAGAAGTTGGCCTTGGTGGGTATGAGAAGGGATAGAGGTGGGCAAAGAAGTAATAGGGAGAGGTGATTAGGCAGGCCATGGTGCGACCAGAGCTTACCAAGGATATGACCTTTTATCGGAGGGTGTGGAGGTCGAGAATAGGGTGGAAAGTTAGTAGGTAGTCAAAAGTTTCCCTTTTTCTTTCTCAGATCGGTGGTATTAGTGTTAGCATGGTATCTCTTTATTATTGCTGGTACTACCTACTGTTTGATTGTGTTCTTTCGCTTCGCTTTTCTTAATATCTTATTGTTATTAGCACTTGATGCCTTTTTTTTTTTGAATAACAGTAGTGTCCGGACTAGCTTGCGCGCACCTCGACTAATTCTACGGGATACCTGCCACCTCCCACCAGCAACAGGTACCAGGTAACTCTATCCACCAAGGCTTGGATAGATGGGAAGAAATCACCTAGTATTTGCCTCCGGAATTTGAACCTGAGACCTCATGGTTCTCACCCACTTCATTGACCACTAGGCCACACCCTTGGGTGCCTTGCTGCCTCTTTAATCGATAGTCTATTGGAAACAACCTCTCTGCCTTCCCAGGGTAGGGGTAAACTCTGCGTACACACTACCTACTGGTATCTCTGCGTACACACTACCTCTCCCATGGTATCTCTTTATTATTGCTGGTACTACCTATTGTTCGATTGTGTTCTTTCGCTTCGGTTTTCTTAATATCTTATTGTTATTAGCAGTTTAGCACTTGTTGCCTCTTTAATCGATGGTCTATTGGAAACAAATTCGGTGCACTCCCAACATAGGTGTAAGGTCTGCGTACACACTATGATCCTCGTACCCACTAGTAAAACTCACTGGGTTTGTTGTTGTTATTGTTATAATATCAAAGCAAAACCTAAGCCCACACATATATGTGCGCGAAATACCCAATTGCAATCAATATATATATATATATATATATATATATATATATATATATATATATATATATATATATATACACCCAATCAGTTCAAAACATGAATTACCTTAAAGAAGCTAAGATCAACAGAAGAAGCCTTTTTGCTAAACTCCTTAATAGCAGCCAATGCTTCTTCGATACAATCTCCTTTCACTAACGCCACCACTTTACACCGTATCGCGTCCTCATCTCCAGGCGCAGCCGCAATAACTTCAAACAAAAAGTCATTAAAAAAATTAAACAATAAATCTCATTAAAAAAATTCAATAAATGCTATTTTGGATGGAAATTCAAATTGAACTGACTTTGATCAGAAACGTTGACGGCTTGTTCATATTCGGATCGTTGGATGTGGCGATTGAGCGAAGTGAAGAGATCTTCGACGGATATAGCTGCGGTTGCAGCTGATGCCTTTGTTTTCTCTTTGGGCTTCGGAGCCATTTGCGAAGCGATTCGAGATCTTCTCCTTCTACGACTGTTTTTGAGAATGCAGAAATGGGAAGTCAGAATTGAGGAGGGCTTGCTGACTGGATAATCTAATCTGGGCCTAGCTCGGGTATTTATTTGGGTTTATTTTTGGGCCCAAATCTAAGTACTAGTGGGCTGTTGGGCTGCACGCCTGCTTCTTGGATCCAATCCAAGTACCAGTGCATAACTTTTTGTTTTAAATTAAGGGTGGATGATACAGTTACCCACAAAAATAAAACTATTTACCCTTACCTACCCTTTTGTTTTTCTACCCATCAAACTAATTACATTTCTTACCCATAATAGTTTCTGCGGTGAATTTTCTCTTTTTTCTCTTTTTCTATTCATTTATTTTTGCCCAAATCGTATTATTGTTATTTATACCATAACTTATTTCACACTCAATTGACTCCTTTCTTTTTATTTATTTTCTTTATTTTTGCTCCTTTTCTAATTCCATTTAACTCCTTTTTCTTTTATTTTCTTTATTTCTTGTTCCTTTTCGAATTTCATTTATCTTCTTTTTTTAATATTCTTTTTCTCTTCATAATCTAATTTTATTTACTGTTTTCACTACTTTTATTATTCATATTTTTATACAATAAGAAAAAATGATAATAAAATATTGAAAAATGCAATAAAAGTATAAGTAGCAAAAAAAACTTGTAGTACAAAATGATACCAGTATGTATACATGTATACCAACAGAGTATATGATTGCTCTAGAATATTGGTACAACTATCTGTGACTATACTACTGTACCAAAACATTAAAGGATGCAATAAAAGTATAAGTAGCAAAAAAAACTTGTAGTACAAAATGATACCAGTATGTATACATGTATACCAACAGAGTATATGATTGCTCTAGAATATTGGTACAACTATCTGTGACTATACTACTGTACCAAAACATTAAAGGATGCAATAAAAGTATGAGAAAATTACATGCTCGCATACACGAAATATTCCCAAAGCAACTTGCTCGTTCCGTATACTAACATGGTATATAGTTGTATGGGGTCATTCCAACAATTGTCGATTACTATAAAAACTATTACATAATACACAAATTCAATGTCCATCGGCACAAAAAAATTCCAGCACTGCAAATCATGGTCATATAAATAATTTCATAATAGAATTCACTTAAAATGCATCTAAAATAACCAAAAAATGTTCAAAGTACCATATGATACCAATATGGCATATAACTATACCAACATGGTATACAGTTTTACTTGTTAATTCTCGTCAACTATATGACTATACTACTATTACATAACACACATGCATAAAGAGAAAAATAAACAAATAGTATATCGCATATTAATATAATAAAGTAATTCAAGATATTACTATATTACTATTATTAAAAGAAAATCAAATAGTGTACCAATTAAATTCAACTAATACAACCAAAAAATGATTCAACTAGCATATGATACCAATATATTCCCCCCGTTTCAATTTATGTGAACCTATTTTCTTTTTAGTCCGTGCCAAAAAGAATGACCTCTTTCCTTATTTGGAAACAATTTACCTTTATGCAATGATTTATAGCCACACAAAATATATGTGCCTTATTTTACACCACAAGTTCAAAATACTTCTTTCTTTTCTTAAACTTCATGTCCAATCAAATGGATTCACATAAATTAAAACGGAGGGAGTAGTATATAGCTATACTAATAGGGTATATAGTTGTACGTGGTCGTTCCAATAACTGCATATAACTATAAAAAGTATTACATAATGCACAAAATCTATGTCCATAGGTATAAGAAAATCCAACACAACAAAACATGATCATATAAAATATTTCATAATAGAATTCACTTTAAAATGCAACTAAAACAACCAAAAAATATTCCAACTACCATATGATACCAATATGACATATAATTATACCAATAGGGTATACAATTCTACTAATTAATTTCAGGCAACTATATATGACTATATTACTATTACGTAATACACATGCATAAAGAGAAAAAATAAAAAATAGTGTACCACATTGATGTCGCCCAAACTCACACCACAAATATAGGTAGTAAGGCGGTCGAAGCAATAATAAAACCCAACGCAAGTCGGGATCGAATCCTCAAGGAGTTAGAATTGGGATTAGGTATATATTTAGTGTAATTATACAATATGCCTTAGATTATACATCCACATTCTTGTTTGTTATTTCTAATTCTACTTTAAACTATTGATTGCAATTATTAAACTAGAAGACAATATTTTTGGTTTCCAAATGATAAAAGATCTAGGGTTGTAACTTCCACCTAGGTGGTTACCTAATGGGTTGAAAACTCTAGGACAAGCCTGATTGGTCGGGGTTGTAATATAGCAATCACACACAATTACCCACTTTATACCTCTCGGTAGTTTGAGTGGTTTTGCCCAATTTGACTTTCTCAAATTCAAATGGGTATTGCACAAAACAAGTGATAACTGCTCTAGTCGGGTCTTACTATCTCTAGATTCAACCCTTTAATTGGGGCTATCAATTTATTGAGTTCACTCTAATTTCTTGTTAGCCAGGTTTTCCTAGACTTAGTCTCTCTTTCTCAAGTAGAGACTAAGTCAATTAGGCATGAATCAATATTTGCAACCATTAATTCTTAAATTCAAGCAAGAACTAGGCTAAATATCACTAACCTAATCACAAACAAGTCCTAAATCAAACACGCATCAAGTACCCACACTAGGGTTGGGCCACAACCCTAACTAGAAATTTAGCTACTCATGAAAAATAAAGAAATACAAGAAGAAATTAAGATAGAATGCATAATAATTGATTAGGGAATGAAAATTTAATGTTTAGAAGCTAATCTAGTACAATATTACTCAAAACAGTAAAGGAAAACAGCTCAGGTGCTCTCTCCAAAACAAAACTTACCCTAAAAATGATAAAAAGTTCTATTTATACTAAGCTGAAAATATCTGACAAAAATACCTCTGCGAAGGTTGTGCTGCCGCATAATTATGTGTGTGGTCCACACAACGAGACCTGGCTTGACAAGTTCCAGTTTTGCGGCCGCACAATTCTGGATTGCGACCGCACTCCTTCAACTACTATGGACCGCATAAAAATGAGCATGGTCGCGCTCTTGATTATGCGTCGCACAAAAATAGTGCGGTCCGCATTTCTTCTTGAACTTGAAGTTCTATCTATCTGATCTTTGTTTTCTACGGACCGTATAATATTGAGTGCGGCCGCACTTAACACTCTGCGGCCGCACAATTATGGTGTGGTCCGCACTCCTTCAGCTTGCCCAAAACTAGCTCTCTGAAACTCCTCTTCTACGGCTGCACAATATTTTGTGCGGTCCGCATACTCTGAAGAAGTACTGACATGGCTCTTCCTTTATTGTGCGGCTGCATTCAGTATTGTGTGGTCCGCACTGTGGGTCTTTTGCCTTGTTTTGGTCCTTATTCTCCTTTGACTCCTTTATGAGTCGATTTTAACTCTGTTGGCTCGTTTTCCAATGTTCCTGTACAAAAGCATATTTTATTAGTTTTCGAGAATGCCTTTAAGCATTTTTGAGCTAAAACGCAAGTAAAAGAGAGCAAATAAGCGGTCAAAATCCCTACTTATCAACTCCTCCAAATTTAAGCTCTTGCTTGTCCTCAAGCAATTAAGGCAATTTCCACCTCCATTAGAAAAAGGGATATTTCATCTGGCCTAAGGTGAATCAATCACACATCAATTGGGACCAACAATTACCCATAACATATATGAATTATCAACAACGCAATGATTCGACTTTTTGAGTACCATAGTTCTAATGTGACACTAGAGCATCAAGAGTTGACTCTATTCATCAAGGATGCTCGCTCTTTCACATAGGTCATTTTGGATCTCAAACTTCTCCTCCTCTACTCTCCATTAGCAAATCTCACTTTAGAATATAACACTCGAATCAAGGATTGCGAAAAGTGCGCTCATCTCGCTCAAAAGAATGTCACAAGTCCGGCTCTAAGTACCATAAGCTTTCTCCTCATGTAAATCACCACTCATGTAAGCTCACTCAACCTGAAATCATGCAGGGCTTTTGCGGGATGTAATGAAGGCCTTTGGACCAAGGTAGAATTTTTTGGAATATAATGGTTTCATCTTTCCTCGAGCACTCCATTTTCTCTTTTCGGCTCATACTTTTTCGACTCTTTGAGTCATTTTTTTTCCTCGGGGGAACTAGAGAGACGTAACGTCACCTTTCTTGATCATGACATTCTATTTACTCCATGCCTATCATCATTGTTTTCTTTGAATCCCTTCAATTTTCTACCTTAGTCACTTTCTTTTTGGCATTTTTCTTTTTGTTCTTTCTTTCTTTTCTTTGTACCTTTTATCACTTCCAAATTCCTCGTCTCTTCCCCCAAAATTATGTTTTTGCCGATTGTTTCTCAAGAATGCTAAGAAAAGATCGGGTGCCAAAAGAAGGTCATTACAAAACGGATAAAGGCGTGTAACATGGTTATTAAAAGAAAAAGGGCTTAGGCTCAAATGGGCTGACTAGGGATATCACATTGGTAGGCTATGGAAGATTTCAAATTTCAAATTGGACCAAGGAGAGCCAACAATCATTTCTCAAGCCAAGCTACACTTAGAATTTCGACTAGAAAAATATTCGAGGCAAGTTCTAGACTATTAGCACGGGAACTTGGACTTGCAATTCAATACCTCACCTTTCACGTTACTGGATTGCTAAAGAGAACGGAGTCGAGGGCCCACAATAACCCTAGTTGAGATTGAGAATCACAAATGGCTCGATTGAACCACTCGATGACTGCTTAAGTCAACACAAGAGTCAAAAGGTTACAACTAGAGCTAATTTCTGCCAACAACTTGTTTTTAACCATAAGGTCGTGGGTAAATATGTTAGTATAAAAGTGAAGCATGTTAGAGACCCTTTTATTCATTACTACTAGAGCTACTATTTTGCCTAAACATAAAAGAGAACGGACTCAATCCCTTAAGAAGGTTTTCACGCCATCTATCATTGGGAAGAGCCACCCGGTTCACACAAAATCTACCTTTGGAAAGAACCGTGGCATTAATAAAACCAAAGGTTTATTATTCACTCAAACATAAAAAAGAAGCTAACAAATCAAAAAGAAGTTATACTACTAAGAAAGTCAAACTAAAGAAGCTAAACTACGGGAAGTAAGGCAAATGAATATACAAACTGAGGGGAAAATGAATATAAACATCAAGGGAAAGGGAAGAATATATACATAACCAAAGAGAAAATAAAGATAAAAGAAAAAAATAGTATAAGAGTTATTACAGACTAAGTGTCAATGTCAAATTAATCAAAATAGACCACCCCCCGAATAAAAGTGAGCATTGTCCCCAATGCTTATCAAAAATAAGAACAAGAAGGGGGGGAGTTAAGAGAACTCCCTATGTGGTCTCAGTCTGCATGGCATCCTCCGCACCCTCAGTCTCCTCTAGCTGTATCTCATCATCACCTAGCTGATGGACAATAGGGTTGCTGAGCATCTGGATCATCTCTGCAGCTGTGTGGGTAGTCGCAACCAGCTCCTCAGACTGGCTGGCTGCTATATGTGATGCCTCTAGTACTGCTGGTGCTGAAGGTGCTCCCTCCATAAGTAGGTCTAGTGGTAAATCTCCGGCCGATGCAAGCTTGGTAACTGCTATTGTCAACTTATCCACCGACTTCTTTGAAGCTTGAGACTTCCCCATTTTCTTTACATGCTTGCCTAAATCCTCAATGACATCCCCATGTGCCACCAGAGTCTCCATAATGGTCTTCTGGTTGTCCAGAATCTTCTTCAATATTTCCTCCACTGACGGAGGTACCTGTGGTGTAGCCTGGGTAGAAGATTGTGTTGCAACAGCACTGGATATGTCAGACAACTTTGAAGTAGCTGCCTGCATCCAGTTTTTGAGACTCGCTAATGTCTGGGAGACTCGCAGCGCAGTCAGTGGAAAAGTAGATTAAGATGGCACTGATAATGGAGCTAATGGTCTGGAAGAAGAAGATGGTGGCATGTCTACTGTCCCGATGGAAGGTCCGGCTGTTGTGGAAGGCATAACATATGCGGAAGGCTCAGTAGCTGAATCAGTAACTACTACCGTTGGCTCCTCAGACTGGCCAGCGGAGGTAGTTGCCTTACCCTTGAACTTTAGGTTGTCATAACCTTGTAGGTGGTACCATGAGAAAGGCTTCTTGTCCTTTACTTTAGTATCATACTGCCTCGGCTCCATCTTTTGATCATTGAAGTACTCTGTGAGGAAGTTCGGGTAGGGGTGGGATCTCTCATCCTTCTGGACAACCAAAGTGATGTTGGTTGACATTATATCACCCACATTGATCGGGTACTCAGCTATAATTGAAGCCACCAGGACTGCTTGGGGAAATGGGAGGTTGTTCTCATTCAAGCATGGGTTAATGCGGCTGCACACGAAAGTCTGCCATCTTTTAGCTTCAGAGTTTAGGGTGTCCCGGACTATAGGAACCCCTATTATGAGCCACAGAGGTGTTGATCCTCGAATAGCCAAAATCTCAGCTAGCCACGGGCGAGCTGCATCACCCATAGCCAGCTTTTCCAAGTATTGGGCTGCCTGCACTTCTTCAAATTCCACGTAAGAGTTCAAATCACATGAGTCGAATCGGATTTTCAGATTTCGCACTTTTGTCACATTGGTACCCTTCTTAATGTGAGCCACATTGACATAAAATTCTTTAACCAAGTGCTCATTTGCATCGAGGGCACTTTGGGTGAACCATTTCCATCATTTTCTCTCCTGGAAATATCTGAGGACATTTGGGTTGTGCTTGTCCAAATCCTTCATCAAGAATTGTCGCTCAAGAGTGAGCGATCTCTGGGGCCACCACTCTCTAAATCTGTTGAAGGCAGTCAAGCTGATAAATCTGTCTTCCCACATCTCTCTTTTCTTTGTCCTCTCAAGGCCATCCACTTGAGTGTCTCCCCCTCTACCGTCATTTGGTACGTCATCATCATCATCAACATTGATTGGTGAA
Organism: Nicotiana otophora; assembly: GCA_000715115.1. Taxonomy (NCBI): domain Eukaryota; kingdom Viridiplantae; phylum Streptophyta; class Magnoliopsida; order Solanales; family Solanaceae; genus Nicotiana; species Nicotiana otophora. Next base: position 11,393 of record AWOL01S0008206.1, on the reverse strand, counting down.
GCCGGGTCATGTGAGGAAGAGGGCTCAGAATCATGGCTACCCTCTTCCGAACCTTTAGAAGAACTAGCAACGGAAGATGATTCATTAACTAAGTGGAATCTACCCGGGACTTGTTGAGGTTGGGTGTTAGGTGGGGCTTGGTCAGAGTTTCCCTCAGAAACTTTCTTAGATGGGAGATACTCATTGATGTCTAATGATTCAGGGACTCTGTTGGTCGTAGCCTTCTTGGTTAACACTCTATGGATAGCTAGTGGTAGGTTACTTTTGCTTCGTCACCGGCCTCAGCCTCGGGAGGGTTTTGCCCTCCCTTTTGATGTATCTCCTCCACCACGTGATCTAACCATCGTCTGCAGTTCATAACAATAAGAATCAGTTAGAGTTCAGGTACATAGGACACAAATATATGCATGATAGTTGCAGATCAGTTATGAAAAAAAATAGAAGAGGCAGTGCGGACCGCGCAAAAGTGAGTGCGGCCGCAAACTGCCAAGTGCGGACCGCACAAAAGTGAGTGCAGCCACAGGCTGCCAAGTGCAGATAGCACAAAAGTGAGTGCGGCCTCATAATCAAAAGTGCGGACGACATAATTTTTAGTGCGATCGCACAGCCCCGGGTTCAGAATAATGGGTCTCTGATCATTTAACAGCGTGGACCACATAATTTTTACTGCGAGCCGCATATTTTTGAGTGCGGTCCGCACAATTCAAGCATACAGATGCCCTAACTTAGAGATTGCTGACCGCATGAAAGTGAGTGCAGCCACACAATTTGGATTAACACGGCACTGCTTTACGATTCATACAAGTTTTGCAAGAATTAGACATGGCCCTAATAATCAAGCATGGTTAGCTATTTACCAAGGCCCCAATTTATAATTATGAAGGTACCCACATGATATTTAGCAAAGATGACTAACTATTGACATTTTTAGGCATGAAATTAACCCTAGACAAAAGAACAAAACTAAGAGAAGATAAAAAATCTAAAGATGAAATGAACATACCAGTGATAGAGGATGCATGTGAGAATCTAAGAGATGAAATGCTTGAAGTTTGAGAATTAGTGGGGGATGCACTGTGTTTGCTTAGGGCTTGAAGGTTCAGAGAATGTAATGTGTAAAAAGTTGAGAAAAGCCCTATTTATACTTTGACCCGTCTGGCCTAGAACTTACCTGAGTGCGGCCGCACAACTTTAAGTGCGGTCCGCACTCATTACTTGTTCTTTCGAAGACATTCTGCGGACCGCACAAAAGTGAGTGTCGCCACAGAATTTGTGCGGACCGCACAATTTTGTGTGCGGCCGCACTTTGTTAAGGATTTTTTATAGGCCAAACTTCAGAGAGCATGCAATTATGATCTTCTATTTGTGCGACCGCACACAGAATTGTACGGCTACAGAGTGATTGTGTGGTCCGCATAATTTTGGTATCGTCCGCACTTTGTGACACTTAGCCAAAGATTTTTTCTTGCACAGTTCATGCAATGCACACATATTCCTACATACACTTCAAAACTAGTTAGCACAAAACAAAGCTATCTAACAAAGAAGAAAAACAAGAAAAAGAAAAAGATACATGGGTTGCCTCCCAAGAAGCGATTGATTTAACGTCGCAGCACGACGCAAATTACTAATTATTTGAAATGAAGGACCGCCATAATGTGGCCATCATCAACCTTGCCAAGATAATGTTTAACCGGTATCCATTGACTCTAAACATTTCGTCATTCTTATTTTTCAAATATAGAGCACCAAAGGGGGTTACATTCACCACTTCAAAGGGGCCACTTCATTTTGACTTCAACTTGCCCGGAAACATCTGTAACCGGGAATTGAACAATAGCACAAGATCACCCTCTTTAAATTCCTTATTGTGGATGTACTTGTAATTGAGGTACTTCATCTTCTCCTTGTAAAGGGACGAGCTTGTGTAGGCCTGATACCAGAATTCATCAAGCTCATTCAATTGTGACACCCTTAGATTTGCCGCGACATCCCATTCAAGGTTCAACTTCTTGAAAGCTCACATGGCCTTATGTTCAAGTTCTACCGGAAGATGACATGCCTTCCCACACACTAACCGGCATGGAGACATCCCGATCGGTATTTTGTAGGCCGTTCTATAAGCCCAAAGAGCATCATCAAGTTTTTTCGACCAATCCGTCCAGTTGGCATTGACTGTCTTTGACAAAATACCCTTTATCTCCCGGTTGGAGACTTCAACTTGTCCGCTTGTTTGAGGATGGTAGGGAGTTGATACTTTGTGAGTGACGCCATACTTTGTGAGTAAGGTATCAAAAGCCTTGTTGCAAAAATACGAACCCCCATTACTAATAATGGCTCTTGGGGTACCAAACCTCGTGAAGATATTATTTTTCAAGAATGTCACCGCTCCTTGATTCATTGTTGGGCAAAGCAATGGCCTCAACCCATTTAGATACATAATCCACTGCAACTAGAATGTAGGTATTTCCACAAGAGCTAACAAACGGACTCATAAAATCAATACCCCATGCATCGAAAATATCTATCTCTAAAATGGTGGTGAGAGGCATTTCATTCTTTTTTGAGATCCTACCGGCCCTTTGGCATTCATCACACCGCTTGACAAGCTCACTAGCATCCTTGTAGAGAGTAGGCCAATAGAATCAATAACTCAAAACTTTTGCCGCCGTTCTTGCTCCACCATGGTGACCAATATACGGTGAAGAGTGGAAAGCCTCAAGAATATCCATTTGTTCTTCCTCCGGCACACATCATCGGATCACACCATTGGTACATATCCGGAAAAGATACGGCTCATCCAATAATAGTTACGGCAATCCCGTTTGAGCTTCTTCTTTTGGTTTGAAGAGAATTCATTTGGTACAATGCCACTCACAAGATAATTGGCAAAGTCAGCGAACCATGGCATCCCGGTCATAGAAATGGTTAGGAGTTGCTCGTCGGGAAATGAATCATTTATCTCAAGGCTATCATGTGGCCTCCCCTCCTTCTCCAATCGGGACAAGTGGTCCGCCACTTGATTTTCACTACCCTTGCAGTCTTGAATCTCTAGATCAAACTCTTGCAATAGAAGCATCCACCGCATCAACAATAACAACAAAAACAACCCAGTAAAATCCCACTAGTGGGGTCTGGGGAGGGTAGTGTGTACGCAGACCTTACCCCTACCCCGAAGGAGTAGAGAGGAAGGTTTCTAAAGACCCTCGGCTAAAAAAAAATAAAAAATAAAAAGACAAAATGACAAAAAGGAGACAATATTAGTATCACAACAACAATCATAGGATAATTAGGAACACCATAAAATCCAGAAGAAAGATGCAAAGCAAAGGGAGACAATATTAGTAGATATTAGTATCACCACAACAATTATAAGGAAAATAGGAACATCATGAAATCTAGAAAAAAGATGCAAAGCAAAAGCGATAGCTAGTAAATAGGACATGCACTGAAAAATAAAATAGTAAGCCACAACATTGCCACTAGCTATCTTAGACAAAAACCATACATGGCTAGTCCCACAATGGTACGAAGTAAGGCACGACTCAACTACCTCCTAACCTACAACCCTAATACTCGACCTCCACATCTTCCTATCAAGTGTCATGTCCTCGAAAATCTGGAGACTCACGCTATCCTGCCTGATCACCTCTCCCCAATACTTCTTAGGTCGCCCTCTACCTCTTCTCGTGCCATCCACAACCAACTGCTCACACCTCCGTACCGGAGCATCTGGGCTTCTCCTCTGAACATGTCTGAACCATCTAAGCCTCGCTTCCCGCATCTTGTCATCAATGGGAGCCACATGCACCTTCTCCCGGATATCATCATTCCTAATCTTATCTATCCTAGTGTGCCCGCACATCCACCGCAACATCCTTATTTCTACTACTTTCATCTTCTGGATATGTGAGTTCTTAACGGGCCAACACTTAGCCCCATACATCATGGCCGGTCTAACCACCATTTTATAAAATTTACCTTTGAGTATCGGTGGCACTCTCTTGTCACACAGGACTCCAGATGCTAACCTCCACTTCATTCATCCTACCCCAATACGGTGTGTGACATCCTCGTCGATCTCCCCTCCCCCCTGGATAACCGAACCAAGGTACTTGAAGCTGCCTCTACTCAAGATGACTTGCGAATCAAGCCTCACATCCACGCCCTCTTCCCCTGGCTCAGCGCTGAACTTACACTCCAGGTATTCCATCTTCGTCCTGCTCAGCTTGAAACCCTTAGACTCAAGAGCCTGTCTCCAAACCTCCAGCCTCTCATTAACACTAGCTCGCGACTCATCAATCAGAACTATGTCATCGGCGAATAGCATGCACCATGGCACATCTCCTTGAATATGGTGTGTTAACGCGTCCATCACCAAGGAGAATAATCATTCTTATAATCCTTCTTGCTCATCAAATACTGAAGCGCTGCATGGTCGGTATGAACAATTACCTTTGTACTCATCAAGTACGGGCGAAACTTCTCCGTAGCAAAGACAATAGCAAAGAGCTCTTTTTCGGTCGTTGTGTAGTTGACCGCTCCAACCGCCACATCACTTGCGTCGCACATGAGCTCAAAAGGCAAGCTCCAATCCGGTGCGGTAATAATATGAGTAGTAGTCAACTTGAACTTAAGCAACTCAAATGCCTTCATTCAATCTTTATTGAAATGGAACTTGGCGTCCTTCTCCAAAAGTTTACACAAAGGGTTCACCACCTTAGAAAAGTCCTTGATGAATCGGCGATAGAACCCCGCATGACCCAAAAAGCTCCTCACTCCCTTCACGGATGTAGGGGGAGGGACTTTGGAGATCACTTCAACTTTGGCCTTATCAACCTCACTACTATACTTTGAAATCTTGTGACCGAGGATAATGCCTTCCTCGACCATGAAGTGACATTTCTCCCAATTCAAAACCAAGTTAGTTTCCTCACATCTTGCCAATACCTTGTCCAAGTTGTTCAAGCAATCATCAAAAGAATTCCCAATGACGGAGAAATCGTCCATGAAGACCTCAAGAATATCTTCCACCATATCGGTGAAAATAGCCATCATACACCGTTGAAAAGTCACTGGTGCATTACATAACTTAATGGCATCCTCGAGAATGCAAAGGTACCATATGGACAAGTGAAAGTGGTCTTCTCTTGCTCCTCAGGAGCAATAAGAATCTGATTGTAGCCAGAGTATCCATCCAGGAAGCAATAAAAAATATGTCCGGCCAACCTATCCAACATTTGATCAAGAAATGGAAGTGACAGTTCATTCTTGTCACTAGTTATCACAGTCATGCCCCCTTTCTTTGGGACACATTACACCGGAGAATTCCATGAGCTATCGGAAATGGGGTAAACAACCCCGGTATCCAACCACTTTATGATCTCCTTCTTCACTACCTCTTGCATTGCTTCATTCAATCTTTTTTGATTCTCCACGAAGGGTTTGGCATCCTCCTACAAAATAATCTTGTGCATGCAAAAAGCGGGGATTATACCCCGAATATCCGCTAATGTCCAACCTATCGCTTTCTTCCTCTTTTGGAGCACCGCCAAAGTAGAATCTACCTGCACGTTAGTCAAGCAAGAGGAACGAATAACAAGTAAAGTGGAACAAGGACCAAGAAACTCATACCTGAGATATATGAAGGCAAAGGCTTTAACTCCAAAGTAGGAGACTCCTCGATTGAGGGCTTTGTTAGAGGAGTTTTCCGGTTCTCAAGATCTAAGGATAATTTTTAGGGTTCATAGGTATATTACCTCATTCCTTGCAAAGAATTGACACATTCCACAAAGCCTTCCTTCTCATCATCATCATGATTGAGCAATACAGCTTCCAAGGTATCCTTAACATTCATCACAGCACTAGCATCATCAATAACTACTTCGATCACTAAATCCACGAATGAACAAACTTCGTTGCTATTTGGTTGCCTCATCGATTTGCACACATGGAGAACCACCTTTTCATCACCCACCCGGAAAGTGAGCTCACCGGCTTCCACATCAACAAGAGCCTTCCCCGTAACAAGGAAAGGTCTACCCAAGATAATAGGCACCCCGTAGTCAACCTCATAATCAAGGATCACAAAGTCCACTGGAAGGATGAACTTATCAACACGGACTAACACATCATCAATAATTCCCAATGGCCTCTTCATAGTCCGATCCGCCGTTTGCAAGTTAATACTTGCCCCCAAATCACATAAAGCTTTGGCAAAGTCAGCGCTCCCAATAGTGTAAGGTGTTGTGAAAGCACCGAGATCTTCCAATTTCAGAGCCATTGAGTGCACAATAGCACTCACTTGATGTGTCATCTTGATAGTTTCACAATTCATCGACCTCTTCTTGGTGACCAAGTCCTTCATAAACTTTGCATAACCCGGCATTTATTCCAACGCCTTAACCAATAGTACATTGATAGACAAACTCTTCATCATGTCAATAAATTTTTTGAATTGGTTCTCACTATTGTGCTTTGCAAGCCTTTGAGGGTATGGAGGAGGAGGCCTTGGCATTGGTGCCTTAGCCTTTGGCACTATCGGTTCCGGTATGTCAATCATATGCTCCCTAGACGGGTTCACCTCTTATTGTGTCTCCTCCACATTTTCATCAATATCAATTCTCACTTCGTCATTAGCTTGAACCACATTGCTTGGAATTTCATCTTCTTGAACTACAACATCATTATCCATAATTCTTCTTTGATTTGAGGTGGTTGCATTTCCACCTTTTCCACTTCTCGTAATCACGGCCATAACATGTCCCGTATTATTCTCCTCCCTCTTGGGTTCACCACTGTATCACTTGGTAGTGCCCCTTAGGACGAGTGTTCAATGCTTGTGAGATTTGGCCAAGTTGAACCTCCAAATTATGGATTGAAGTGTTGTGGGCGGCTAATTGAGCATCGGAGTCAGCATTTTTCTCCATCATTTATTTGAACATACTTTCAATCCGTCCCATCTCATTGTTAGAAGAGCTCGGGCTCGGGCCTTGAGAAGGATAGGGGTGGATTGCTCGGTTGTTGGAACATCGAGGGACTTTGAAAACCCGACCCCCGGTTTTTGTTGTTATTCCACCCTCTTTGATTACCTCCCCAATTAGTTTGATTGTTATCACCTGAATTGCCTTGGTTTCCTTGATTATTCCAATTGCTTTGATTGTTGTTGCCACCACTCCAATTGCCTTGGTGGCCTTAATTGTTCCAATTTCCTTGATTTCCTTGTAATCTCCATTGTTGCTGATTTTGAGCATTGTTTCTTTGACCTTGATAATTGTTGACGTATTGCACTTCTTCTTCTAGCTCATTATATGAATCACCTTGCTCAAGTTGTGTAAGCATCACGTTGGTGATTTGAAAGTTGCTCGCCCTAATAGGTGGCGGGACTATAGCACTTGCATAACCCTCATTCGGCAAAACCCGGTGTGTTGCCGCTCTTGGTGAAGGTGGGGGAGGGACGGGAACATTATTATTAGGCGGTCGGCCTCATCTATTTGCTTGAGGTTCGGGAAGAACCTCATCTCCTTGATCATCATCCACTTCCTCCCCCAATGGCAAATTACCAATGGGCTCGTTGTTGAGAGACATTATGGTACCTATAAGCAATTAAAAAATAAAATTAGTGACTCGGAAGGAAAATAAGACAAATCACATAAAAACTTAGATATATAGCTTAATCCGTTTAACTCTCCGGCAATGGTGCCAAAAATTGATGTCGCCCAAACTCACACCACAAATATAGGTAGTAAGGCGGTCGATGCAATAATAAAACCTAACGCAAGTCGGGATCGAATCCTCAAGGAGTTAGAATTGGGATTAGGTATATATTTAGTGTAATTGTACAATATGCCTTAGATTACACTTTCACATTCTTGTTTGTTATTTCTAATTCTACTTTAAACTATTGATTGCAATTATAAAACTAGAAGATAATATTTTTGATTTTGGTTGTTTTCCAAATGATAAAAGATCTAGGGTTGTAACTTCCACCTAGGTGGTTACCTAATGGGTTGAAAACTCTAGGACAAGCCTGATTGGTCGGGGTTGTAATATAGCAATCACACACAATTACCCACTCTATACCTCTCGGTAGTTTGAGTGGTTTTGCCCAATTTGAATTTTTCAAATCCAAATGGGTATTGCATAAAACAAGTGATAACTGCTCTAGTCGGGTCTTACTATATTTAGATTCAACCCTTTAATTGGGGCTATCAATTTATTGAGTTCACCCCAATTTTTTATTAGCCATGTTTTCCTAGACTTAGTATCTCTTTCTCAAGTAGAGACTAAGTCAATTAGGCATGCATCAATGTTTGCAACCATTAATTCTTGAATTCAAGCAAGAACTAGGCTAAATATCACTAACCCAATCACAAACAAGTCCTAAATCAAACACCCATTAAGTACCCACACTAGGGTTGGGCCACAACCCTAGCTAGAAATTTAGCTACTCGTAAAAANTAAGTCAATTAGGCATGAATCAATGTTTGCAACCATTAATTCTTGAATTCAAGCAAGAACTAGGCTAAATATCACTAACCCAATCACAAACAAGTCCTAAATCAAACACCCATTAAGTACCCACACTAGGGTTGGGCCACAACCCTAGCTAGAAATTTAGCTACTCGTAAAAAATGAAGAAATACAAGAAGAAATTAAGATAGAATGCATAATAATTGATAAGGGAAAGAAAATCTAATATTTAGAAGCTAATCTAGTACAATATTACTCAAAACAGTAAAGGAAAACGGCTCAGGTGCTCTCTCCAAAATAAAACTTACCCTAAAAATGATAAAAAGTTCTATTTATACTAAGCTGGAAATAGATGACAAAAATGCCCCTGCGGAGGTTGTGCGGCCGCATAATTATGTATGTTGTCCGCATAACGAGACTTGGCTTGACAAGTTCCAGTTTTAGTGCTGATTTAAATAGGTTTCGTTAATTTGTGATAGACTAGTATATCGGGTAAGTTAACCAATCAAGTGAAGCAGAATACTTTACTAGCCTCGCACAATAGTTATTAACCTCGTAAAATCTTTGGACAAATTTTGATACATATCAACATCTTTATAGAAAAAGATAGTATTGATAACTTAAATACAAATTTTATACAACGATTCATAAACTATACAACTATTTTTCAACTTTCATACAACATTCAAATAAAAATATATATATATATATATATATATATATATAACTACACCATAATATAATTTACATACAATTATACTACAACTTTACTACAATTTCGTAAGTATATGGTATGTCATGTGTTCTTCTCCTTCTTGTTTGAGTTTCAATATGAAATTCAATCAAAATCAAGTCTAATCTTCACCAAACACCCTCAAAATTGAGATATAAACTCCAAACAATATTCCCAATTGCTTACAACAACACCGAATCCAAATGAATAATGGTTTTTGAAAACCTAAATTTGAATTCAAAGCTTTTTAATGGATGTCAATGGTGGAGAGTCAGACACCTGAATACTAAAAACTCTTTACTGCTCATCGTCGAGGAGGATTTTCATCCAACTCATTTCGTCCAACTTTGGATAGTAGTACAATGTTTCAACAGAGCCATTCAATGGAAAAGCCAATCACCTTCAAAGAGTTCAATACCAAATTTAATTTGTGATTGGTTCAGGCATTTTGTAGCCAAAGTTTATCGTTCCGAGGCTCACAACCCACTTGATGTTCAAGCCAATCTTGCCAATCACTCAAGCTATTCCAACAGCTCAGCACGATCTAGGATTGTATACTTCAGACCTACACTTTTCCGATGACGGGAGCTGCTATTGCCACCATCAGATACTCAAACGTGGTTAACACAATTGTTCCCTTCGGTTATGCCTTTTTCCAAGCAAATAATATCATCATTTAAGACACTAATAATGGATTGAGAGTCTTTTAAGGTGAAATATATATAATTTATAAGTAATCCTTGTTTAGGGTTGGTAATATACAAAATTAAGATAATTTTAGTAAATAAGTTTCAAATATTGTATAGGAAGGAAAAAATCCCTTAAATTAAGGGCAAGTCACGCATTTGGTCGATCGGCCAAAAATATTTGCACTGCTAATCAAATATACAAAAATATGATTATGTACAAAAACAAATATGTATATTACACATTAATATAAAATAATATATATTTTGTCCGCTATTATGCAACATCTAGGTGGTATTATCATAAACAATGCAGGAGATAAGGTGACCGGTTTCTACGACTATACGTATACATCATCTCCTATCCAAGCTGAGCTACTTGCTCTAAAAGCAAGCTTTCATTTGGCATGCAAGCTTCAGCTCATTCAAATTTGAAATTGAGACAGACTCGTCAGAAGTAATCAAGGGCCTTTGAACAAGGTTATATTCTTCATATGACGCTATTATTCGTGATTGCAACTTTTTAATGCTCCAATTGGAAAAGATAACAGTCAGGCATAATTTTAGGCAAGGAAATCAAGTGGCACACTTTTTGGCTATGGAAGCTTCTAAGTAGTCCAACCTACATCAACCAATATATTTTGCAGTTCCACCTTTATAAAGCCCAATATTTGGCGGATAGAGAAGGAATATATTTCATTAGACTTGTTACATATAATACTTTTATTAAGTTGGCAGAACTTGGCAATCAAAATGCCCTAAGAGGAGGTTTTATGGGATGTAATGCTATTAACCAACTTTAGTATTAATATATAAGTTCATCCATTTCCTCAACGGAAAACAAGAATGCTAGAAATAGATTTCACCATCAGAGGCGGATCCAGCTTGGGACCTACGAGTTCACGTGAACCCAGTAACTTTTGTCCAAATAGTGTAGTTTCAAAAATTCACTAAATATCGATAAATGTTTGAATAGGAATCCAGTTACTACTGAAAATTCACTCGAGATCGTTGCAGCAACCCATAAACATTAAATTCTGGATCCGCCTCTGTAATCATCGTCACCATGAACAAGGAGGGGACGAAGACATGTACCTTCTCTATATTTTTCTCATTCTTCTACCTACTCTAGGGTAAAAGGAAAGGATTCAAATGAGAAAAGGAGAACTGAAATAGACTAGAGACATACCAAACAATTTATGGACAATATAACTAACTAAAATGGTAAGTATTCCTTCATCATTAATCTCATAGGTTTAGGATACGAGCTTTAGGTATGGAGTCGTATTTATTACGAATTATTTTACTTTTCAATGTGAAACTTTTCGACGCAAATTTAAATTTAATTACACCTTAACACAAATACCAAAACACTAAATGGGAAATAAAAAATGTATAGAGAATATAAGTGAGCTCCTTTATATCTAGAGTTGCATATGATATATGTTATTCCCGGTCAATATTTCTGTATTTGTAAATATTAATCCTGCAAAATAAAAGTT
>AWOL01S0008202.1:203774-219266 GCA_000715115.1 Nicotiana otophora | reverse complement strand
ATATAAATACATACATAAGATGTACACAAAAACCTAGACCCGATAACTCTGAAGGATGTGGAGAAGCCACTCGCGGCACACTGACTAGAAATCTTCTGTGAGAAGGTCTTCTGGCACAGGCATACTACTAATCGATTCTTTGGTCATTCGTGATCGAATACAACCTAGGAAAAGTTGTACGCCTACATAACTTACCTCACAGACCAAGGAAGGAAAGTCTTGGATCTATGTAGTTCTCGACCCCTTTTGTTAAACCAGTTCCTGTACGCAGAATCTATTCCATTCTGTAAAGTAGTCTGGGGGATGGAGCCCTCCTCACCACTCCCCATCCCCTTTCTCACGAAAGCAACCAAAATACAGGTTGCTCGCTATGAGAAAGGCCTTCCTTTCAGTACGTGAAAGAAGTCCCTCTCTTTTACTGTCTTACTTCGGTTCCTCTCTCACCAAAAACATAAGGTCCTTCAAGCCAAGCCTGCTCCCGAACATATCAAACTATCCATCGGGGGTGGTGGAGCTGTTGTCCGATATATATCCCGCGATTTATTCCCATCTATCACTAGTCAATCCAAAGCACCCCTTTTCCATTCATAGAGAGATCCAATCGTCAAAATCAATAAAAAGCCCATCATGGATCAAAATCCAAAAGTTATATTTTCTTTTTCGTTCGGGGGTCTTTTGTGTTAGTACCCTCTTCTCTTCTACCATGAGATGCCCTTGAATCTTCTATGAAGGAAAATAAACTAAGGAAGAAGAGAAGCAAATCAAAGCCTTCTATCCACTTAGATATCCATTTGAGATGAGGGAAATACGGTAGAAGATAGAAGAGAGTGTAGAATAAAAAGGGAACTATAGCTTGCCTTTCGTGGGGCAATATAAAAAGTAGCAATCCCCATATAAAGATTATATGTCCTAAAACAAAAATTGATAACCCGAACAAGTCCAATGCAGTCCCTTTACCTGGCGAAGAGACTAATCCAATCATTAGACTCATGATGAAATAAATAAAGAAAGAGAGTCGAAAAGCTAAATGATTTCTTTTTTCATGCATAAACNGCACTAAAATAATGAAAGCCGACTGCTTTCTTCCCGGCAGCTAAGGGGCGTAGCGGTTTATGGAGTTTTGTTAAGCTTAACTCCGAGGCCATTAGTAGTGCACGAGCTTCGAAAGAAAGAGAGATCGAGTCACTAAGCAGAGAATTAGATCCGAGAGCGAAAGAGATTCTTAAAGTTCTCCCACGGGGCAACCCAGCCTTTGAAACAAGTTCTCAAATCAATCTATTCGAGCCCTTGAAAGCAGTATAATTTCATGTGTGAAGCATAGTGAGAGTGACACAGATCTCCTTTTTTCAAATAGGGAAAGCAAATCCTAATCATCAGGTAAGACGGGTAGAATACGAAACTGCCTAAAAAAATGAAACTGTATCAACAAGAGCAATCGCAGCTTATTCATCGAGAAGCCACTCGCGGCACACTGACTAGAAATCATCTGCGAGAAGGTCTTCTGGCACAGGCATACTACTAATCGATTCTTTGGTCATTCGTGATCGAATACAACCTAGGAAGAGTTGTACGCCTACATAACTTACCTCCCAGACCAAGGAAGGAAAGTCTCAGATCTATGTAGTTCTCGACCCCTTTTGTTAAACCAGTTCCTGTACGCAGAATCTATTCCATTCTGTAAAGTAGTCTGGGGGATGGGGCCCTCCTCACCACTCCCCATCCCCTTTCTCACGAAAGCAACCAAAATACAGGTTACTCGCTATGAGAAAGGCCTTCCTTTCAGTACGTGAAAGAAGTCCCTCTCTTTCACTGTCTTACTTCGGTCCCTCTCTCGCCAAAAACATAAGGGCCTTCAAGCCAAGCCTGCTCCCGAACATATCAAACTATCCATCGGGGGTGGTGGAGCTGTTGTCCGGCATATATCCCCCGATTTATTCCCATCTATCACTAGTCGATCCAAAGCACCCCTTTTCCATTCATAGAGAGATCCAATCGTCAAAATCAATAAAAAGGCCATCATGGATCAAAATCCAAAAGTTATATTTTCTTTTTCGTTCGGGGGTCTTTTGTGTTAGTACCCTCTTCTCTTCTACCATGAGATGCCCTTGAATCTTCTATGAAGGAAAATAAACTAAGGAAGAAGAGAAGCAAATCAAAGCCTTCTATCCACTTAGATATCCATTTGAGATGAGGGAAATACGGTAGAAGATAGAAGAGAGTGTAGAATAAAAAGGGAACTATAGCTTGCCTTTCGTGGGGCAATATAAAAAGTAGCAATCCCCATATAAAGATTATATGTCCTAAAACAAAAATTGATAACCCGAACAAGTCCAATGCAGTCCCTTTACCTGGCGAAGAGACTAATCCAATCATTAGACTCATGATGAAATAAATAAAGAAAGAGAGTCGAAAAGCTAAATGACTTCTTTTTTTCATGCATAAAAAAATAATGCTGGCCCCCGACAAGAGGACAGCTAGCTTAGCTGGTTCTCTTAAATAGAAATCTTTATACATTAATATACCAAGAAATAATTGAATATTTAGTAGGAATATTAATGTATAAATTACCCTCTTTGGTGGGATGGATTGTTCTTTATCCAAAGATATAGAGAGTGCATAGTAGGCGACCTGCTGAAAAATAAGGTAAAATCCCCACTTTGCCAGCCCCACATCTAATGAGTAGAACAGTAAGACAACCAAAGGAACGTAATCTAAATCAAAGATATAGATTAAGATTGTAAATAAAGAAAGTATATAACATAGAAATAAAAAATGGATTCCCTTTAGATAGATAGTACATATTATGCTTAATATGAAGCAAAGAAGAATCAGGTGCCTCTCCCTGACATCACTTCTTTTATATTTAAAATAAAAGAAAAAGCAAGATAGTTGGGCAACAACCCTTATTTTGCCAACTGAGGCCGCGAGCTCTAATGTTTTTTTTGTTGGGACCACCAGATTGAAGGAAACCTCATGCATGCTTTGTCACCTCTGCACTATCTCGATTAATCGCCTTTTGCGCATGCATAAAGATGTCTCCTTGTTTTATATGTCACTCGATGACTTGAGTAGGAGCTTTCCCTTTCTTTCCCGTCTGTGCTTTCCTCTCCTTCTTTGCCTTCTTTGAATAAAAAAAGCCAGGAAGTCAGCCAGTCTGTTCTTAATAAGGGTAAGCCAGTACGGTAATCCTTCTTTCTAAGATTCCTCAGTCCTAGGGTCCTCGTAGTCCATTAGGAAGAAGGGGAACCGAAGCTCTATGTCCTTGAAGAGATGATAAAAGAGAGAAATACCGCTTTACGAGATGAAAAAGACCGCTAGGCGAGTCTGAGAAGGAATGAATAGGTCCAGGGTTCTTCCTACATCAATTGGTTGGAAAGGCGAAATCACGTACTTCTGAGGAGGTCTGACTGACAGAGCTTGGTTTTTCTTCCTTGACTCGAGACCTCTTTCACTGAGAACTAATTCAATGTCTTTACGCAGGTGAGCAGTCCTATATTAGATTATGCCCTTCAATGACATTGTCTTTCCACCGTACGACATTACTGGAATTCCTTTTTGGTGATCTAAATCATCGTATGTAAGATAGCGCGTAGCATTTCGCTAAGAACCAAGACTCACGATCTACTAAGCTTTATATTGATTCAAATCCAATCGTGACTGACAGGAAATTTTACTACACAACGAGTAGTACACGCATGTGTTAAACATATAGATGAAGTCACTTCAAAACGAACCACCTATGAGCTAAAACTTGACACTTAGATAGAGGAGGAAGCAGAAAGAAAATCTTTATACGCTATTATCATCCAATGAAGTCATTGCAACACCACGAACAATGAGACTTCTCTCTCGCTTACCTGCCCGACGGGTAGACCCAATAGAATAAATAGAATAAGAGGTTTGACCTAGAGCTCTTCTCTTCCCCCTGAAATAAATCGGATATTTGGCATGAGTAGCCTACGAGCCCTTACTTGATGTCTGCGCTAACTGCCATATAGCTGGTGAATCCTTTGAATCATAGGAATGGCAAAATCAGTAGATACCGGGCTTGGAATATCTCAACACACGCGTACTAAAAGCGCGATCTTGAAATTAGAAACTTTGGTTTGGAACAAATGAGCGGATAGACTTGACGAAGTTTAGGAAAAATGCAATAATATAATAATAAAGTTTTGCCATTCTGTCTTTCGCACGGAAGTCTGTCTGTCTTCATTTCAATCATCGTAGTTCAATCGATCAACTACGCCTATCCAATCTAACTATCTCTCCTAAAGCCCTTTCCCTTCTAGTAGCCTTTCATCGTTATTGAAACATAGGTCCTCAGCAGGCGGGAACAAAAAGAGAAAGAAGAAGATAGAAAGGTTCGGTCCCAGTTGGTCTCGTCTATGGATTTGATTTCCCTATCCTATTGTCGAGACGAATGTGGCCATACCCAGAGGACTATCGCATCAGCAAGACGATTTTTCATAACGAGGACGGAATCCAATTCTGGAAATTTGAATAGGTATGTTATGTCACTTATGACTTGTGTGCAAAATTTGAGGTCAATCGGACTTGATTCGATAGGCTTTGGCATCGAATGTTGAAGTTGGAAATTTCATAATAGACTAAAGTTTCAAGTGAGTTCGCACAAGACCTAACTTCAAACGAGAATACCTCTCTTGATGTGAAGATTTATATGGTGTGTTACTTATCCAAAGAAAGGTCTATGCGTCTAGTTTCCAAATCTTCAAACCGTTCGTCATTTGGACATTCCTACAAGAAGTTATGACCAAATTACCAAAGGATGGAAACATGCAATTTTGCGACCAATTATGCGATCGCAAAACAGTTATGCGATTGCAAAACTGCTTCTGCGGTCGCAAACTGGTTGAAATTGAGAGCCTGTGGCTATTGCCAGGCAGATTATAAAATAAAATATGGGCATGAGGTGCTGTGAGTAAATAATGAGGATATTGTCACGTAAATTGTCCGTGCAGTTGTGATATGAATTGTGGGCACGGGGTGCTGTGATTAAATGTTAATGATATTTGGCACGTGAATTGTCCGTGCAGTTATAATATGAAATGAGGGCATGAGGTGCCGGGGAAAATATGATGATTTAATTATGGGCACGAGGTATCGTGAAAATATGAAAAATGGGTTGAGACCTGTGTTTACGAAAAATATGGAAATGGGCCGAGACCCGTATTTTTATGATTATGAAACGAGGTGTCACATGGTGACTTTTTAATTGAAAGGATTATATTCAAAATATTTATTTAAAATAATTTTTATGTAGAAGGTATTGTATGAAAGAATTATATTTAAAAGGTAATTATTTGAGAAACTTATATTTGAAAGAGAATTATTTGAAAGAATTATATGTGAAAGATATTTATTTGAAGGATTTGATTTATTGTGTGTAATTGTATTTATTAATTGTTAAGCGATATTAATGGTATTCTTGTTGTTTGCTATGCATATTACTGGTTGTTTTATGTTGCCCTTATTGTTATCTGCTTCCTATTATTTTGTATATTATATTGCACATGCTATTAGACTAGTTAGTGTCTCGACTGTACCTCGTCTCTACTCCACTGAGGTTAGTCTTGATACTTACTGGGTACCGACCATGGTGTACTCATACTACACTTCTGCACATTTTTGTGCAGAGCCAGGTATTGGAGTTATTGGGCTTACGAAGAGTTAAAGCGGGATCGTAAGGATTTAAGGTAGAGCTGCTTGGTCGTCGCAGTCCCTTGGAGTTTTTTCATTTCATTGTACTGTTAATTTTTAATCAAACAGTATTGTATATTCGGTCCTCGTGATCATTCCATGTATTCAGTTACAGTTTGTGACTTAGTACTACCAGTCTTGGGAGGTTGTACATTCATATTTGTTCCGCTGTTAGTTTTGGTTACTTATTTAATTAAAAAAAATGGCTCCAAAAAAGTATAATTGAAATCGGCTTACCTAGTCTTAGAGACTAGGTGCTATCACGACATCCGTGGTGGGATTTTTGGGTCGTGATAAGTTGGTATCAGAGCTCTAGGTTCATAGGTTCTACGAGTTACGAACAAGTCTAGTGGAGTCTTGCGGATCGGTACGGAGACGTCTGTACTTATCTTCGAGAGGCTATAGAACTGTTTGGAAATTTCTATTTCTTTCATTCCTGTCATGCGGAATTTGTTGAATTTGGAATTTGAACCTTTGTATCTCCATTCTCTCACAGATGGTGAGGATACATACTATTGGGTTAGCTGAGCAGGCATCCGCACATACTGCTAGGGCTGCAAGAGGCCGGGGACGAGGTAGAGGTCGAGAAAGAGAACGTGCTGCGACTAGAGCACCTGTCAGAACAACAGTTGAGGAGCCACTAGTAGCTCCAGTTGGGGGACAGTTACCAGAAGCACCTGTTGTTACCCCAGGACTTCAGGAGACTTTAGCACAGTTCCTGAGTATGTTTGGTACATTAACTCAGGCGGGATTGATCTCTGTTGCACCAAACATTCCGCATATTGGGGGAGTAGCTCAGACTCCTACCACAACTCCAGAGCAACAGGTTCATATTGGACAGGTTCCGAGTGTAGTACCGGTACAACCTGTTATTCCGGTTGGGCGTGAGGTCAGGCCCGAGGCATCAGAAGAAGAATAAAAGAGACTTGAGAGGTTTAAGAAATATGATTCACTAACTTTCAGTGGCACAGCTACAGAGGATGCCCAAGGATTTCTGGAAAATTGTCACTGTATTCTCCGCACTATGGGTATTGTGGAAGTGCACCACCGACACGAGATCCTTGTAGTGGTTATTCTAGTTATCCGGCACAGACTCAGTACGAGCAGCTGTGACCTCGGAGGGGTTGTTATGAGTGTGGTGATACTAGATATATCATGAGAGATTGTCCCAGACTTGAGAGAGGTTGATTGCATCTGAACACTCCAGCCACAAGCTTTATTCCAGTTGATACTCCACGTGCACAGTCAACTAGAGGTGGAGGACAGGCGGGTAGTGGGCTCTAAAGAGGTGGAGGCCCGACCCGTTGATTTAATCACTATGATTTGGCTGAGGACAAAACACCAGATGGTGTTGTTACAGCTACGATCCTGATTTTATTATAAAAGGATATTTTCCTTAATTTGATTCGGTTCTGAATATTGAGGTGGGTCCTCCTATTATGCTCCACTTATGGGTGAACTTCGTAAATTTGTGACCCACTTATATGTTTGTCCCTATTGGGACAGTTAAAGATATGAACCCGTGTCTGTCATTTTATTTTTGGTACACCATTGAGGGCTATAAGCCCGAAAGTAATTTTTATTATTCATTACAGTGGGTTTAATGTGTTTCAGAATAATTGATTTCAATTTTTATGAATTATATGCCCTACCGGTAGGAGGGTTCATTATATGTTGTGAAAATTGTTTATGAAATATATTGAAAAGCAGAAAGAAAGAAAATTAAAAATTTCAGTTGGCACAATGTGCAACATACTTGTGATTCGGAGTTGAGGACGAGATCCTCGCATTTTTACATGATGTGAAATATTTAAACCGGGTTGCAAGCCGCGATGGAAGTTATGTAAGGACGAGGTCCTTGTGGTGAAATATTTATGAATTTAAAATTTTTCCTTTGTGAAATTTAAGTGTACAATAATATTAATAGGGAGTCATGCCTGTTAGGCTTATTTGATAATTCTTGTATATTTTTCTGTGCATATTCAGCTATTTTCGTGCTGTAAACATTGAGTTTTAACCTATGAGATGAGTGCCCAGGTGGCGTTAAATGTGACTCATTAATCCGAGTAAGCAATCATGAGGTCTTCATGCCTCACATTCTGTTGCCAGTGTTATGAAAATTTGAAATGATGTGGTGGTTAATACGAGATTAATTGATAATGCTGGAATTAATTATGAACAGCTTTTAAGACCAGAGATGTGGTGATGAGCATACATATGATGTGCTTTATGTCCTGATATCATTATGATAATGTAGTGCTTATAATGCTGAGATTGGTGTTATTGATATACACCTTGTGGTATTTTGTTGGGTTGTGGATGTGTTGTTAGGAGTTGTTTTAGTGTTACTCTGGCAGGTGGATAGGCCCAATTACAGGGGGGACTCTATCAAAATTTCTGAAAAATTTGGGAGTTAGTAAAATTTGGAGGATTGAGATTTGCAAAGGAAGAGATAAATATGTTATATGTTTGAGGGCGAATGATTCTAAGCGGGGAATAATGTAGCGACCCGGGAAAAAAAATAAAAATAAAAATTTGAAGTACTTCAATACTATTAAGAAAGTTGATGTGCGCGTACGCACGAGTTACTATAGCCAGTTGAGACTAATACCGTATGTCGAAGTGAAAATCAGGCCTTTTGGAAATGATTGGAGAGTTAGGGAATTTGCTTTAAAGCTTATAAGAATGGAGAAAAGAAGTAATCTCAATTGAGATGGTGTCGTTGGACCCGTATTAAATTTCGGGAACGTAGAATTACCCACAAGTATGTGTGTAAGAATACACTCAGTAATTTAAAGTCCTCAGAAAGATTCTTGGCACGTTTGAGGGAAAACGTATGTTTAAGAAGTGGAGGATGTAATGACCCGACTTGTCGTTTTAAGAATTAACGCCCCGTTCAACCACTTAAGGTCTCGGGAAACTTCATAATATGTATTATGACCCGCGGGTGTGGTCGAGTTTTATTTTCGGAAGATTTAGAATTTAATTGAAAGAGAAATTCTCATTTTGAAGCTTAAATAGAAAGAGTTGATCAAAGAGTTGACTTTTGAGCAAACGACCTCAAAATAGAATTTTGATAATGTCAATAGCTTCGTATGGTGATTTCAGACTTAGGTGCGTGTTCGAATTTAGATTTGGAAGTCCGTAGGACAATTCGACGCAATTTTGGCGTTGGAAAATAGATGATTTTCGGAAAGTTCGATCGAAGGTTGAATTTTTGATAACGAGGTCAGAATCCGATTCTGGAAATTTGAATAGGTCTGTTATGTCATTTATGACTTGTGTGCAAAATTTGAGGTCAATCGGACTTGATTCGATAGGTTTCGGCATCGAATGTTGAAGTTGGAAATTTCACTAAAGTTTCAAGTGAGTTCGTACAAGACCTAACTTCAAACAAGTGTACCTCTCTTGATATGAAGATTTATAAATTGTTTTACCTATCAAAAGAAAGGTATATGTTTCTACTTTCCAACGGTTCAAACCGTTCGTCATTTGGACATTCCTACAAGAAGTTATGACCAAATTACCAAAGGCTGGACAAATGCAATTCTGCGACCAATTTTGCGATCGCAAAACAATTATGCGATTGCAAAACTGCTTCTGCGACCGCAAACTGGTCGCAGAATGGACCAGAAAGCCCAGTTCTGGGCACCGATTTTGTGATCAATTTTGCGTCCCGCATACCTATTCTGCGGTCCATTATGCGACCGCAAACCTGCTTTCGGAGGGTTAATTTTTTTATTTTCATAACCCGACCTCATTTTGATAAATAGGCTTTGTGGCTTATTTTGGGGTATTTTTCTGAGGGTTTTAGAGAGAGGTAAGAGCATTTTAGAGAGAGAAGGAGGGAATCTAACATTCTAATCATCCAATCTTCAAGAATCAAGGAAGCTAATCACAAGATTTTCATCAAAGAGGTAAGATTCAACCCCTAGTCTTCAATTTCGAGTTTGTGTTTGTTGGAATATTGTCTGGGTAGAGCGATAAGGGTGCAATAGGAGCGATAAGGGTGGCTATTGATATTGTCTGGGCGGAGTGATAAGGGTGGTTATAGTAGTGATAAGGGTGGCAATAGGAGCAATAAATGTGGCTATTGTCAGGGACGATATGTGATGATGTGGGGTTGATGATTTTCATGTGATGTTGTGATATTTTTGTGTTTATTTTTATACCTTGTACAATTTTTTTTGTTGTTGGTCAATTGATTAAAATCTGATTTATGTTGAAATTGAGAGCCTGTGGCTATTGCCAGGCGGATTATAAAATAAAATGTGAGCATGAGGTGCTGTGAGTAAATAATGAGGATATTGGCACGTGAATCGTCCGTGCAATTGTGATATGAATTGTGGGCACGGGGTGCTGTGATTAAATGATAATGATATTTGGAACGTGAATTGTCCGTGCAGTTGTGATATGAAATGAGGGCACGAGGTGCCGGGGGAAATATGATGATTTAATTATGGGCACGAGGTGCCGTGGAAATATGAAAAATGGGTTGAGACCCGTATTTACGAAAAATATGGAAATAGGCTGAAACCCATATTTTTATGATTATGAAACGAGGTATCACATGGTGACTTTTTAATTGAAAGAATTATATTCAAAATATTTATTTGAAAGAATTTTTATGTAGAAGGTATTATATGAAAGAATTATATTTGAAAGGTAATTATTTGAGAAACTTATATTTGAAAGAGAATTATTTGAAAGAATTATATGTGAAAGACATTTATTTGAAGGATTTGATTTATTGTGTGTAATTGTATTTATTAATTGTTAAGCGATATTAATGGTATTCTTGTTGTCTGCTGTGCATATTACTGGTTATTTTATGTTGCCCTTATTGTTATCTGTTGTATATTATATTGCACTGGCTATTAGACTAGTGAGTGTCTCGACTATACCTCGTCTCTACTCCACTGAGGTTAGTCTTGATACTTACTGGATACCGACCGTGGTTTACTCATACTACACTTCTGCACATTTTTGTGCAGAGCCAGGTATTGGAGTTATTGGGCTTGAGAAGAGTTAAAGCGGGATCGTAAGAATCCAAGGTAGAGCTGCTTGGTCGTCGCAGTCCCTTGGAGTCTTTTTATTTCATTGTACTGTTAATTTTTAATCAAACAGTATTGTATATTCGGTCCTCGTGATCATTTCATGTATTCAGTTAGAGTTCGTGACTTTGTACTACCAGTCTTGGGAGGTTGTACATTCATATTTGTTCCGCTGTTAGTTTTGGTTACTTATTTAATTGAATACAAAATGGCTCCAAACAAATGTAATTGAAATCGGCTTACCGAGTCTTAGAGACTAGGTGTTATCACGACGCATGTGGTCGGATTTTTGGGTCATGACAGATGGTTCCATTAGGCCCAGATGGTGATTTTGGACTTGGGCGTATGCCTGAATTTGCATTTGGATAAGTCTAGAAGGTTTCGACACTAATTGGCGAAAGTTTGAAATATTAAGCAGAAAAGGTGTCTCAATTTGCAAAACACCTACCTTTGGATGGGTATAACTCTCATAATGTGAAGATACTTTCCATGAATTTTGTACCTAGAGTGTAGCCCTTTGAGTCTAGTTTCTAACGTATCAAGCCGTTCGTCATTTGGATATTCCTACTAAAGGTTATGATCAAATTACCAAAGTTAGATCACCTAGCTATTTTGGCTGACAGCGAAGTGAGGGTCACTTCGCCAGATCGGGCGCGAATCCTGCATTCTCTTGCATACAGTGGATAGTGAAGTGAGGGTCACTTCTCCAGACCGGGCGCGGACCAGCTCCAGCTCTTTTTAAACCAATTCGGGGCTCATTTTCCCCATTTCATTTGGACGAATTTTGGAGCTCTTCTCCACTCTCTCAAGACCACCAATTCCTTCCATCTTCAAGGTAAGAAATCCCCGTTATCTTGATATGCAATTCCATTATTTCTATACTAGTATTGATGAGATCTACACACAAAATACATAGATCTTCAAGAAATTTCTTTAAGAACTCAAAGGAGGGTTTTTGTAAGATTTCTTCCAAAAGTTAATCCTACACCCTTAGACTTACATGTATGGATATATTAAGGGAATATGAGTATGAGTCAAGTATTAGAATTCATGGTATGGTGATTGGAAGCCATAAACTCCCAATTTAAATGAATACCCATTTTAGAGATTGAAATGTGATTATTTAGTGAAATTTTGTTGGTTGGGTGTGAATGGTTGGTCACACATATGATGTTGGGATATAAGTTGTTAAGGAATGATGGTGGGATGAATTGTTGGATGAAGAAACACCATTACTAGAGGTAGTTAAATGCTATGCACTCTAGGTGTTTGTTAAAATGTCTAAATGACCAAAACTCTGGAAATTGTTTACTAATATTGGTCCAATTGAATTATATTGATGTAGATTGAAGTTGTAAGAGTAATTGGAGGTTTTAATATCACTAAAGAGCTGAATCAAGAAAACTCGGTTCATGGCGATTTTTGCCAAGGGATTTTCAAGGGAATCATTAGGGTTTGGGCCGTTCGGAGGTGGATACGCACATAATAGAATTTTTGGAGCATTGCTTAGCTTGCTCGACATTGAATTCGGCTGGTTCGAGGTAAGTAACTCTTCTAATCTTGGAGCTGAGGGTATGAACCCTGATTATATGTGATATGTGTTTGGCGTTAAGGTGACACACATACTAGGAGACAGGCGTGTGGGCGTGCACCGTGTGAACTGTGAATCAGTTATTTATGTGGTACTGTGTAGTTACCTGAACTTATCTGTAACCATGAAATCTCTACGTACTAGAGCTATTGAGCTGCGATCCATATTACAAACCATGTCTAGAAGTATTATAGAAGTATTCCTCGTGGGATGATCATGCATGAAAGATGTGTTAGTCATTCGAGTGCTTAAGTAGGGATGGGTTAGGGTGATTTATGCATTCTATGAATCTAGAGACTGGGAGTTGTCGGAAGCATATTGTTTCAGGGTTGCGACCTATTTGAGGTGAGTATTTTATTTAAACTCAGTAGAGGCACTAGTTGCGCTAATTGTTTGTGATATCTACACGCTATGAGTGCCCATATATGTGAGGTTTGAGCCCATGTGCGGGCATCAGAGCAAGTATTCATACTCGGAAGAATGTTTAGGCAAAGATATGCCTAGAGTTGACTGTTAAGCGTAAGTTTATAACATTTCTTGTATTCGTACCTTTGTCGAGAACTACCTGGGCTATACTTGAGGTTACAAAGAGGCTGATTCCCTGAATAAATCGGGTAGTTACTAATCCTGCGTTAACTTACCGATTTGAGTTGTGATAGCACAGCTTACACATGCCTACCCTATGACATGTTATTTATACCAGTCGCGGAGCGTGTGAATCTTATGTCATTTATCATATACATGTGTGCTTATTTGATTACTCCTATATGATATGCTTGGACTAGAGGTCTGTGACCATGCCAGGCGGATTATGTTATTGGCACTTGAGTTGTTCGTGCGGGTCTAGATACTAATACTATAACACGTGAGTTGTCTGTGCGAGTGATGTTAGTGTGAGCTCTAGAAGAGCTGGTTACTGTTATAAACTTATGTGTCTTGGTTATACTATATATAATGAGCTTATAGCATTGCAGTTGTGGTGGTGCTTGTTGAACTCGCAATACGGTTCACTTCTTTAAGACATTTTTTATTTTTGGGTACACGGATTGCGCAGTTATGGCTTGAGTTATATTAGTGCGGCATGTCTGTGTGATAGTTGTATTTAAAAATATAAGGTCATTGGACCTAGAATGTGTACTATCGGATTTGATAATGGTATATTTGGGAGGATGATATCGAAAGTCGGCTTAGAAAGTGATTATGGTTCTGGTTGGGGAGAGAGAGCTCCATGACTAGTTGATCTGATAAGTGGTTATGAGATTCCATATGTTTCTTTAATTATCAACAGTGTACGAAGGTTTTGGGAACGGGGGTTTATTTGATATGAGGTTTAATACTAGTACCGGGTTGGTTTTGAGTAGTTACTATGATCGAAAATGGTGATGCGAGTATGCGAGTTGTGTAGTATATTATGTGATTATATCTGGGGTATGGTTAAGGCCTAATTCAACTTGTTAAGACTCATATATAGTGTAGATGTGAGATTCGGGTCTTGAAAAGAAATGTTTTGGATGTTGGAAATCGGATTCCAAGGTTTATGGGCTAATGCTAAATTAGTAATTTTCAGTTATGTGGTGTCGTCAGGCCTACATGAAATAGGGTAACGTGGGATCACCCCCGGGAATGTGCGTGGTAAGGTGGAATAGTGATTTGAAGGTTTAGGAACAACTCTTGGCACGTTCGAGGATGAACGTATGTTTAAGTGGGGGAGAACGTAACGACCCGATTTATCGTTTTGAATATTTACGCTTCTTCCAACTATTTGAAGTCTTGAATAGCTTCATATGATATATTATGACGTGTATGAATCATCAATTTTTTTTCAGGTGTTTCGGAACATGTTCAGACGAATAAATTCCATGTTGGAAGCCTTAAGTTGAAAGAATTGACCAAATTTGACTTTTTAGTATTCGACCTCGGATCGGAGTTTTGATGGTTCCGTTAGGTCCGAATGGTGATTTTCGACTTGGACGTATACCCGGATTTGCATTTGGATAAGTCTAGAAGGTTTCAGCACTAATTGGCGAAAGTTGGAAATATTAAGCAGAAAAGGTGTCTCAATTTGCAAAATACCTACCTTTGGATGGATATAACTCTCATAATGTGAAGATATTTTTCATAAATTTTGTACCTAGAGTGTAGCCCTTTGAGTCTAGTTTCTAACGCATCAAGTCGTTCGTCATTTGGACATTCCTACTAAACGTTATGATCAAATTGTCAAAGTTAGATCACCTAGTTATTTTGGCGGACAGCAAAGTGGGGGTCACTTCGCCAGACAGGGCACAAATCCTGCTTTTCTTGCATACAGTGGATAGCGAAGTGAGGGTCACTTCTCCAAACCGAGCGCGGGCCAGCTCCAGCTCTTTTTAAACCAATTCAGGGCTCATTTTCCCCATTTCATTTGGATGCATTTCGGAGCTCTTCTCCACTCTCTCACGACCACCAACTAGGGGTGTTCAAAACCGAACCGAAACCGAAGCTTAATGGCTTATTGGTATCGGGTTAACGGTTTAATGAACGGGGAATGGATTAAAATATTTTTATTAACGGCTTATCGGTTTGGGGACGGATTTTTTAATTTTCTTAACGGATAATCCGTTAGCCCGTTAAGAATATATATATATATATATAAAATTTATTTTTATCCATATTACTGCACTGGACACTTGTATGAAGTGCAAAGTGAATTGTGCTGATTTATTTTTATCCATAAATATGAATTGATATTCTCGGATGTTGTTTCTTCTAAGTAGTGGGTTAATTAGTTATTTGGGTAGAGGTGTTGTCCAAACAGGTTTTTAATTATTACTCCCAACTTGTATGTATGACACTTTTAACTTTGACCCAACAAGCTTGTTTACCGGAACGAGTTTCATATATTGAAGAAAGGTCTCAAATATGTTGCCGCTACTGGAACTCGTAAAGATATAAAATGTTATCTTTCCGTGTCTTATATTTTTACTTCGGTTTATTACACGATTTACTAATTAAAAAAGCACAATCTAAACCGATAACCGTCCGATAATAGCTAAACCGATACCAACCCGCTCGATATCTTATCGGGTGGCTAGCAGATTAATACATTTAAAAACCGATAACCGATAAGCCGAACCGTTAAGAGTAAATAAC
>AWOL01S0008202.1:185195-203587 GCA_000715115.1 Nicotiana otophora | reverse complement strand
ATATATATATATATATATATAAATTTATTTTTATCCATATTTCTGCTCTGGACAACTGTACAAAGTGCAAAGTGAATTGTACTGATTTATTTTTATCTATAAATATGAAGTTGATATTCTTGAATTTTATTTCTTCTAAGTAGTGTGTTAATTAGTTATCTGGGCATAGGTGTTGTCCAAACAAGTTTTTAATTATTACTCCCAACTTGTATGTATGGCACTTTTAACTTTGACCCAACAAGCTTGTTCACTGGAACGAGTTTCATATATTGAAGAAAGGTCTCGAATGTGTCCCTGCTGCTGGAACTCGTGCAGATATGAAATGTTAACTTTCCGTGTCTTATATTTTTACTTCGGTTTATTACACGATTAACTAATTAAAAAAGCACAATCTAAATCGATAACCGCCCTATAACCGCCTTGTCACGAGCCTAAATTCCCTCCGTAGGAGGTCGTGATGGCACCTAGTCTATAAGACTAGGTCAGCCTATCAATGCGGAATAATCATAAATATCTGAAATAAATAAACCATAATTCAAATAATTACAACTCCCAAAACCCGGTAGAAATAAGTCACAAGCTTCTAAAAATTTATTCTCAATGTCTCTATGTATCAAAGTTCAAAGAAAAATAAGGAAGCAACATAAAAATGATAGAAGGGGACTCCGGAGTCTGCGGACGCTGTCAGATATACCTCGAAGTCTCCGTGCACAGGTAACTCACTGACGTCTAGACTGGTAAGATGTACTAGATCTACATAAAAAGATATGCAGAAGCATAGTATGAGTACACCACAGCGGTACCCAGTAAGTGCCAAGCCTAACCTCGGTAGAGTAGTGACGAGGTCAGGTTAGGCCCTACTCGAGAATAGATAATGACATGAAAAAATGTTTAAACAATTTAATAAGATAAAATGATAATGGAAATGAATCAAGTAGTTTGTCACATTTAATTACACCAAATAATGGCAAATAAATACCTCGTGGAAACAAAAGAGAATTTCTTTTCAACTTTAATAAAAATCACAATAAAAATCAAAGACAACTACAACCATAAATCAATATCAACAAGAGTATTACCGAGGTACCTCCTCGTAGTACCAAATCATAATTAAATTCATAATATCTCATTTTCTTATCTCACCGCGGGAGCCTTCATAATTTATTTTAAAGAAAAGGTTTTTTCCGAAATAGCATCCCGCGTTTTAGCCATCCTTATCACACCGCATGACTTCTAGTAGTTCCCCCTACTAGCCACGCGTATCAAGCCACCCTTATCTCACCGCATGCGTTTCAATACCCAAACTTTATACCACCGCATGCGTATTAATATCATAATATATCACAATTTGCACCTCAAGTGCTCAAATAATTTAACGTGCCAACATAATTTAACAACAATGTTTTCCAAAATAAAAAGCTCACGGCTCATGCCTCGTGGGTTTTCACTGATACACTTGAAAGGCAGAACTATTTTTAAGAAATCATGATTAAGCTGAGCACTTTTATTTGTGAGTTACTTTATTTATTCCTTGCTTTATGTTGTTGGTTATTGGAGTTGGACTCTGACCTTGGTACAAGCTCGTCACTACTTTCAACCTAAGGTTAGGTTTGTTACTTATTGAGTACATGGGGTCGGTTGTACTCATACTACACTTCTGCACCTTGTGTGCAGATGTTGGTTGCTGATGTTGTTGTGTTCGTTGGGAGCTGGATCTGAAGATATACCTGCGTTCCGGTTGTAGCTGCCTCTTGTTCTTGGTAGCCTTAGATTTATAATGTACTTTTCAAACAGATGATGTATTTACTTCGTACTAGCTTTATATACTCTATTCTTAGAAGCTCATGATTTCTACTACCATTCCTTGGGGAATGTATAGGATTTAGATATTTTCTTTTACTTAATTGTCTAGTTAAATTACATTGAAATTGGATAGTGGATAATTGGCTTACCTAACGAATTGGGTTAGGTACCATCACGACTAGTTGAATTTTGGGTCGTGACATCTGCCATATCAAAACCCCCAATCCCAATCATAAGCTTGCAATTTTGTTTTAATGATGATGCTTATGGAAAGTTGGTCAAGTATATATAAGCTTACTTTGACTCCTACGTGATCAAAGTAATGCAAGGGTAATAGGACTCCCACAAAGATAAACGATGAAGTTCGCCTATCCCGCATTGCAACTTCATTTTTGGTACTTAATTTAAGCCACATGTTGGAGTTTTTGATGAAATACAATAACAACAACAACAATAACAACAACAACAACAATATAGCCAGTATATTCTCATAGTTAAGTAGGGTCTAGGGAGGGTAGTATGTATGCAGTCCTTACCCCTACCTTATAAAGATAGAGAGTCTATTTTCGGAAGACTCTCGATTCGATATAGCAAAATTACAACAGTAATGACAAAGAACTTATAAGAAAAACGAAATAGTAACAACAGCCAGAAAAAATAAAAAAATGACGCAAAGAAAACATCAAGTAATTAATAGTATCAATCTAAAAATAGGGAACACAAGAAAAATACTAGTAGTACAATTAGGGAAAGAAGTACATGAATAAGGATCATCATATTAGTTTGAGGTAAGGATTCTAAACTAGTATTTGAGTTTTATACAAGCATATATTACTACTTTTTTTATTACTAAAAACATGAGATTTAATTAGAAGGAATGATGCTCCCACAATTAGAAAATCATGAATTTAAAGGACTTTCTGGACTCCGATTGAGAACTAATTATGGATTTGGAAGGTATGATGCTTCAGTTATTCAGTCAGATACATAATGAATAATTCGTACTTCCCAATCATAGTACGAATTTGGAGTTTATAGATTCTGATCTTGCTATGAATGCATAGTCATTTTAGTTATTAGATTCACATTTAAATATATACTACATATTTAATGTATTTCCTATACAAATATATAGTCTAAGCAAAAGCTATATTAAAATCGTTTAAACCCGTGCCTAATAATCTAGCTTCATCCGTTCTAATAATCTAGCTTCATCCGTTCTTATCTCTCTCACGAATTTTCTTATGTTCCAAACTACGATGAATTAGTTCCTCCAGCTTCACATGACTCGTAGTTTCAAGTGTTGACATAAAAATTATTGTTTGGGAAAAATAAATAAAGAAGACAATAATTAACACAAATGCTTATATATATATTATACAGCAACTAATTGATGAATCGATCAAGCTATTATCTCGTCTATCTTACACTCCCTATACTTGATATCAGCCTTATTGGATCCGGCCTCAAGGATTATGTCACAACATTCACATCTATCAATCTGAAAAAAACAAAGAAAAACAAAAATTAATAAAATATAGAGATCAGAGTCGAGGATTTTGTAATTTTTACACAAGTAGATGTTATTATATATTCACTTTTTTTCTTTTTTCCTTTTTATTTTGGGGAGAAGGACGAGGAAAATATATAATTGAGATTTTCTTGGTTTAACTCAATTTGCTTAATTTTGAGGTTATTAGTTCCTGCCACTATCTATGGATGATACTCAGTAACTTGTAGATTATCTAAGGCCAGCCTGGTGCACAATGTATCTCACGTTTACGCAGGATCCGGGAAAGGGCCGTATCCCAAAGAATGTGATGTAGAAAGCCTACCTTAATGCAAGTATTAGTGGCTGCTTCCACGATTCGAACCTATAATTTATAGGTCACACGAAGACAACTTTACCGTTGTTCCAAGGCTCCCCTTCCATATTACCTGACAGTTAGGGCTCTCAAATTTGGCTCTAGCCCAAATGACCCCCCCCCCCAAGGTTGGGCTGGTTATTGACCCACTCATTTATTGAACTTAGTCCATATTGACTCAACCCATATCAACCCATTTAAAGTTTGGCTGGTTTTTAGCCCAAATTGATCCATGAGTAACTTTGCCAAAATATCTTAGAAATAATTATTTTTTTGTTTGATATGTTATATGTGACCATAACAAATTTTTAAAAAGTCTTATTTAGTAATAATATAATTTATAAGAAAACAACACATATTAAGTAAAGCTTGATAAGAGTTGGGCAGGTTGGGCTATGACCCAAATTTTAGCTCATCCTGACCCAGCCCATCTTAGCCTGAGTAAATTTTGGGCGAGTCATTTTGACCCATCCAATTATTGGCTCAACCCATTTTGACCCGCCCAAAATCAGCCCAACCCGCCATTTGACACCCCTATTGTCCGTGTATAAAAGTTAAACTCATACAAAAATTTATGGGAGATTATGGCGGTAGAAAACATTACCTCAATACGTTTTGTTGCTGGTGAGTAAACATGAATTTCAGAAATATATTCTGCAGAATAATTTCCAGTAGACAAACAAGCTCCAATCCCTCTAGGCCATTCTCTAGTGTAAGTAGTAACAATTTCATTTCTTGGATTTCTCTCAACAGATTTGAAGAAAAATACATGAGGAGCTTCACAAGGATCCCAAGATGGACTTCTAACATCAAACATATAATATGGTGGACTAGGACTTGGTTGCCATGTCTTGAATGTTACAATAGGATTTTGTATCCAACTTCTAGGCATAACTTTCTCATAAATATGTGCTGAATATCCCCAAGAAACTGAAAATGTCCAATATTTTGACCTATGGTAGCATATGGTTTGTTGTAACATACGTGATTGATCATAATTTGCAGCATTTTGGAGGTGGAAACTAGATTGGGCACGATCCATTGAGGGAAAAATTGGATCAACCATATCAAAATGGTGAAGGGACGTTAACAAAGACTTTGGATGATATGATAGAAATCCAGATATGTCACCACGTAGATCAATCTGCAAGTTATAAATATCCATATATTATTTAAGGGAAAAGAAGAAAAAAAGTATACTTAATCCAATTAGTTGATAAGACATATCTTGCTGAATACACTGACAGTGTAAAAAGTTAAAAAAAAAAAGTTTTAAACTAAGGTCGGTCTCTTTAGAACGAGTTATCAAATGATATGATCTATAATAGGTTAAAATATACTGATAGCGTAAATATTTTTTACTGGTTAAAATCGGAAAGAAACCTTACCTGATGAATACCTTGAAGAGGAGAAAGGTTGACTCCAATATCAGAAATGCAAAGCATTGTAGTTCTATCAGCAGATTTCAAGTGAGAATATCTCTTTAGGCAAGACATTATATTCTTAGCAAATGCTCTAGCCAAAGGATAACTCAAAATAATTCCAGCTCCACCAAAAGCTTCATGAAATGAGTACCAATAATTCGACAATATAAATTCCGAGTGTCCTCCGATGTAATAGTACTTCGTATGATCATATTGTGTAAGAATATCAACCATATTATCTACAAAAAATATCGAGTCGTCGTCCCCCATAATTACCCATCTTACCCCGTCATGTTCTTCTCTAAATACCTCCATAATCCCATGAACCATTCTTAAAACTCTTGAATCAACATGTTTGGTTTCTTTAACTAGTTTTGGAACATCATCGGATATTTTATAAGGAGGTGAATTTATTGACCAAGGTAAAAGATTACCTTTAGGAGGAACATCTAGTAAAAGATGACCTCTTGTAATATTTGGTCTCCACCAAGATTCAATATAGGATTTTCTATGGTGCCATGCTTTTTCTGACCCTAAAAGTCCAAAAAGGAGATGGTTAATATTTGTGGGATTTTTGGTTTGTGCAACATTTGATGATCTAATTGGGAATTTTAAGGAAGAGAAAAGATAAGAAGATGGACATTCAGAGTCATTGAAAAAGATTATTGAACCTACGTATAGGACTAAACCACAAATTAGGACAGTTTTGCAAATGCTAATGACAGTGGATTTGTCAAAACTAGACATTTTGAGAGATTGAGTAGAGAGAACTAAAGAATGAAAACAAATGAGCTTTTGCTCTGGTATTAGTTTTGTAAGGTTTTAAACAAAGAGAACACCCCACCCCCACCCCACCCTTACAACACACTGATGTCAATGATCTTTGTATGTACTAACATACACTATGTCACAGTCTTTGTACTAGATCGTTGACTAAAATATTATTGTCTTTAATTTCATGAACATTTTTGATTAGTTAACCCAAATCGCCACCCACCCAATCACCCAAATCAAAAGTAATCAGCAGATGTATACTATATGTTTGATATATGTATAACCATATATGGTCTATGTATATTCATATATAGTATGTGTATAACTGTGTAAAATCAGCATATAACTTATATATACTAGCTTGAAAAAGTAAAAAATGAATCCAACCGTCTATTTAGGTAAAGAACAAGCACTTTTTGACTTTTAAAAGCCAAACTTTTGTATCTTTAAGTCCGTCTTTCCAAGTAGTATATATATATATATATATATATATCAAATAATATATATGTCCAAGTGTCTAGGCTGTCTTTATTACCAGAATGTTACATTTCAAAAGCATATGTAATTACCTTACGCTAATGTTTTCCATCTCGCTCACACTTCTATTTCAGAAATTTGTTGATACGAATCCCGATATACAGTTGAGAGTTTACTACTATTAATATTTTTCATTTTGCTTTTAAATTTATTGAAATATCGTAGGATGTAATTCATGAGTAGGACAGTTTACTTCAATATTTGCATAACTTCGAAAACTAAAGTAAGATTAACAGATTAGGTCAACGTATACTTTTCCTTATCTAAATAAATACTTATGTTAAAGGTTGCTAATTCTTGAAGCAGGTGATATTTTTAAATTAATTCGATCGAGTCAAATAAAGGAATCTTTAAGTTACCTTCAAGCTGCCTTTATAAAGCAGTTCTCATCTTTGTGCAACATAAAATAATATTTACCAACAAGGATCGTGGTAGACTGACAACTATTTCTTTCATTATTAATTATAGGTATTGGGTTCGAGTTCTGGGTACGAAGTTGTTCTTGTTAGGAAACGCTTTACTTCTAATGTGAGACTTCCCGACACGAATTCAGATTTACAAGCTTTAACGTAAAATAATGTTTAATAAAAAATATAGCTTCAAAATGAATAATAATCCTTGAATCAATTAGTTGTTTGATTATTAGTGTGTGTTAATTTACTCAAAGCAAGTTAGATAGTCCTACAACTACTAAACTATTGGCCTATAACTAATTTGAAACTACTAAACTCTTGGCCTATAACTAATTCGAAGTTACAGACTTCCAAGTACATTGTTATGAATTCCCATATATCCCATCTATATTCTGTGTTCTTGCTAGTGTGATTTAATTAAGAATTAAATCATTTCTCTTTTCACCAATATATTTATGATTTGTAATTATTATAAATCGATACTACTAATAATAAAAAGTAGGTCAATATATACTTTTACCATATTATTATCAGCAAATTACCATATTATCAGGAGGGGACGCAAGAACATGCACATATAGGTTAATTTAAGAATTAATATTTGCATACTAAGAAATATTACCACTTGTGCCTCCAGAAAAGAATGTAGAAAGGTAGAAAATTTCGAAATACTATTTAATGCTATCTCCATTCACAAGTCTAAAATAACTTGTCTCGCAATTGAAGGATTAATGTTCTTATACTGCCTTTTTCTTTCAATTAAGTATATATAATAAGGGAATTAAAGAATGGAAAACTTCATATATAATATACTGAGACATGTGAAGTAGTAGTGTATACGGGTGAAATCGAGATCATGGTGCATCCCGACCTCCGACAAGATAAGCCAGGCTCGAGACATGGTGGCAAGGGACCGAAATCGAGCCAAAGGTCCCTCCGAGCTAGAATCCGGGGGTATGACGCCTGTCCTCGAGAATGTCGAGGTAATGATTCTGGATTCGGTCCTAGCCTCGAACGACTTCGAAGAACATTGTCAGACAATCAAACATAGCCAACAGAAGGCCGAAATATCCGTGACCGACCGGATATCACGGCGGGGATCTCGGCACGTATCGATAAGGAACCGACAGTCAGTTAATCAGAAGATTTTTTTATCTTTTATAGAGTTGTACCTAAAGCACGACTTCCCTACTATATAAAAGGGGGTCTGATAATTCATGAAATACATTGTAATACGCATTCCAAAGTAATATATTCTAATTTTCTCTGTTATTAGCGCGCTCTCTCACTCACTCTCTCTCTCTCTCTCTCTCTCTCTCTCTCTCTCTCTCTCTCTCTCTCTCTCTCTCTCTCTCTCTCTCTCTCTCTCTCTCTCTCTCTCTCTCTCTCTCTCTCTCTCTCTCTCTCTCTCTCTCTCTCTCTCTCTCTCTCTCTCTCTCTCTCTCTCTCTCTCTCTCTCTCTCTCTCTCTCTCTCTCTCTCTCTCTCTCTCTCTCTCTCTCTCTCTCTCTCTCTCTCTCTCTCTCTCTCTCTCTCTCTCTCTCTCTCTCTCTCTCTCTCTCTCTCTCTCTCTCTCTCTCTCTCTCTCTCTCTCTCTCTCTCTCTCTCTCTCTCTCTCTCTCTCTCTCTCTCTCTCTCTCTCTCTCTCTCTCTCTCTCTCTGTCTCTCTTGTTCACCAGTGCTGGCCACAGCGAGCCCGAATCGAGGGTGATTATTTCATTAAGGATGGAACTATCCTACTCGTGTGGTTTGAATTTATTTTATCTTTGTTTGTTCAATAGTAACTTAATTTATCGCTTTGTATCAAATTAATCCGTGTATCCTTAAAACCACTTACAAATTTAATTATTATCTGATTTTGAGAGTAAACAGTTTGGCGCCCACCGTAGGGCTGAGGATAATAGCGGCGATTTGATACAAATTTCCGTAACGCATCCTACTTTACACTTGCTCTTTGAAGTGCCTTTGATTTCAGGTCTGAGTTAAAATGTCGAACTTCTAATCTACCCCTCTAAACACGGATGCTGAGTCTGGCCACCATGGCGAGAACAACAATATAGCACCCGGAAACGAGATGCCCCCCGCCGATCCCAACAGAATTCTGATCGCGGACCCGATCAATGCCAGCTCACATGTGGCCATCAACACAAATTTGCCCACCGATCCTGAGAACAACATCCGCGGGGGAGTCCGGTCGGTAGCTCAAAATGCTTGTGACGGTGAAGAGGATGAGATCATCTTGCGGGTGATCTTAGAAATGCTGCAGGCTCAGCAGGCAGTGAAAGCCCAACTGCAGAATCGAAGCCGCGCTCCCAGTAGAGTTGAGCCCGAGTCATCCTGGGAAAACACTCGTGGAAATGAACCAGCCGCAGACATGCCAAATGAAGTTGAACCCGGAACTAACCTCGAGATAATAAAGATGATTGAGGAATTGAAAAAGCGGGTGGAAAAGGGAGAAAAGAAAATCGAATCCAACGATAAGAAGGTGGAGACTTACAACTCTAGGGTCGACCAAATCTCCAGAGCGCCACCGATATTGAAAGGCCTATAGACTCCAAGAAGATTGTTCAGAAACCTTTCGCTCCGAGCGTAGCCCCGAAGCCGATCCCTAAAAAGTTCTGTATGCCTGAAATTCCTAAGTACAACGGGACAACTGACCCAAATAAACATGTGACCTCATACACGTGTGCCATCAAGGGGAATGACTTAGAAGATGACGAGATCGAATCTGTCTTGCTGAAATAATTTGGAGAGACCCTGTCAAAAGGAGCTATGATATGGTATCACAACCTACCTCTTAACTCTATTGACTCATTTGCTATGCTTGCAGATTCCTTCGTAAAAGTACACGCTGGGGCTATCAAGGTCAAAACCAGGAAGTCAGACCTTTTCAAAGTGAAACATAGGGATAATGAGATGCTCAGAGAATTCGTGTCCCGATTTCAGATGGAACGGATGGACCTGCCTCCGGTCGCGGATGATTGGGCCATTCAGACCTTCACCCAAGGACTCAATAATCGAAGCTCTTTGGCTTCGCAACAATTGAAGCAAAATCTGGTAGAATATCCAGCCGTGACTTGGGCCGATGCGCATAACCGATATCAGTCAAAATTTAGAGTCAGAGATGATCAGCTCGGGGCCCCTTCCGGGTCTATCTTTCCTGTCCGAGCCAGTGACAGACCCAAAAGAGACATTGATCGTGAACCAAGGCCAAGTAGGGACTAATAACAGCCGTTTATCGGTGATCGCAGGAGTTACGAATCAGGATGAAACCCTGCGAGGAATGAAAGAAGAAGCGATCGGAGTCAAAATAACCGGGGACTCATGAGTAAAAATGATTTTGACAGGCCTATCGGGCCCAAGGAAGCACCGAGGTTAACAGAGTATAATTTCAACGTCGATGTTGCTGCTATCGTAACCGCCATAGGACGCATTAGAGACACCAAGGTCCTTGACCTCTACAGTCTGATCCAGCCCAAAGGGATCCTAACCTAATGTGCAAATATCATAGCACTCACAGTCACAGAACGGAGGACTACCAACAATTAAGTGAGGAAGTAGCCCTGTTATTTAACAACGGACATCTCCGAGAGTTCCTGAGCGATCGAGCCAAGCATCATTTCAGGAATAGAGATTCTAATAAACAGATCAAGCAGGAGGAACCTCAGTACATCATTAACAAGATCATCGGCGGGGTCGACATTCCTAGGGGCCGATGCTGAAGCGCACCAAAGTATCCATCACAAGGGAAAAATAGACTCGGGATTACGTGTCGGAGGGAACCTTGTCTTTCAATGACGAGGACGTTGAAGGGATCATGCAGCCCCACAATGATGTACTAGTAATATCTGTACTCATAAATAAATCTCGGGTTAAGCGTGTGTTGATTGATCCAAGTAGCTCGGCCAACATCATCAGATCGAGGGTCGTTGAACAACTCGGTCTATAAGATGAGATCGTGCCTGTAGTCCGAGTTCTAAATGGATTCAACATGGCATGTGAGACGACAAAAGGGGAGATAACATTGCTAGTAAACGTCGCCGAGACCATTCAAGAAGCCAAGTTATATGTAAACGAAGGAGACATAAGGTACAACGCTCTGTTCGGAAGCCATGGATCCACAACATGAGGGCGGTAGACTCGAATCTACACCGAGTGATGAAATTCCCAATGTCAGGAGGGATAAAAACAATTTACGGAGAACAACCGGCTGCAAAGGAGATGTTTGCGGTAGACGAGGTGGTTTTGGTATCCGCACTTATAACGACAAAAGGTCTGGGTCCGGTCGCCAAACAAGAAGCCAAATAGCAATTACCAACATCAGCCCTGACCCAACCGGAGAGGTAGGGGACCGATGAAGACGATGACTACGGGGTTCCTAGGTCTTTTATAGCCCCCAACGATTACGATGCTACCAAATTGACAGTCGAGGAACTGGAGCAAGTCGTATTGATCGAACATTTGCCCGATCCAAAGGTATACCTAGGCACGGGGTTGAATCCTGAACTCAGGAAAAAAACTCATTCAATTCCTTATGGATAACATAGATTATTTCGCTTGGTCCTACCTTGATATGACAGGGATCCCGCCGGATATAACCACTCACAAGCTAAGCCTGGAACCGAAGTTCCACCCGATCAAGCAGAAGAGAAGACCCCAGTCTGAGGTCAAATATGTGTTCATCAAGGACGAGGTATCTAAACTCCTTAAAATAGGGTCCATCCGAGAGGTTAAATACCCGGACTGGTTAACAAATATAGTAGTAGTTCCTAAAAAGGAAAATAAATTAAGAATGTGTGTGGACTATAAATATTTGAATAAGGCATGCCCCAAGGACTCTTTACCTTTGCCCAACATCGATCGCATGACCAATGCAACTGTCGACCACAAGATTCTCAGTTTTCTCGATGCTTATTATGGGTACAACCAAATTCGGATGGACCATGACGATCAGTAAAAGACTTCCTTCATCACTAAGTACGACACCTACTGCTATAACGTGATGCCATTCGGACAAAAACATGCCGGTGCCGCTTACCAATGCCTAGTAAATCGGATGTTTGAAGAATAAATAGGAAAATCAATGGAGGTTTACATTGACGATATGTTGGTTAAGTCCCTGCGAGTAAAGGACCATTTGAAACATTTGCATGAAACCTTCAACATATTGAAGAAGTACAATATGAAGCTGAACCCGGAGAAATGTGTATTCGAAGTCGGGTTCGGGAAATTCCTCGAGAACATGGTATCCAACCGGGGAATCGAGATTAATCCCGATAAGATCAAGGACATCGAAGATATCGCTGTTGTGGATAACGTTACGGCCGTTCAAAGGTTAACCGAATGCATAGCCACCCTGGGGAGATTCATCTCGAGGTCCTCCGACAAGAGCCATCATTTCTTCTCACTGTTGAAGAAAACGAATAACTTCTCATGGACTCCAGAGTACCAACGAGCCTTGGAGGAACTTAAGCGGTATCTCTCAAGCCCACCTCTGCTTCATACTCCGAAGACAGACAAACAGATATACCTGTACTTAGCAGTATCCAAGATAGCGGTAAGTGGAGTCTTGATCCAGGAAGAGGAAGGTACACAATTTTCAATCCATTATGTTAGCAGGACTCTAGGAGAGGCCAAAACTAGATACCGTTACCTAGAAAAACTGGTGCTCGCTTTGCTAAGCGCCTCTAGGAAGCTGAAACCGTACTTTCAGTGTCACCCCATATGCATTGTAACTACTTACATATTGAGAAACATAATGCATAAACCTGATCTCTTGGGATGATTGGCCAAATGTGCCGTTGAGATCAGCTGGTACGATATCGAATATCAGTCCCGGACCGCCATCAAGTCTCAAATTTTGGCCGACTTTACAGTTGCCCTGATACCCGAGGTCGAAAGAGAGTTGTTGTTGAACTCGGGGAATTCTTCGGGAATCTGGACCCTCTTTAGGGACGACGCCTCAAACGCAAAGGGGTCCGAACTTGGCATTGTATTGAAGCCACCAACAGGTAATTTAGTTAAACAATCTATTAGAATTGTAAAATTGACTAACAATGAGGCCGAGTATGAGGCCATGATTGCAGGTCTCGAACTGGCCAAAATCTTGGGGGTAAAGGTGATCGAAGCTAAGTACATTCGAAGTCAGAGAGGAACGAATGCAAACATACCTGGATAAACTATAGGTAATGTTATATCGGTTCAAGGAGTGGACTCTAAAACATGTACCTTAGGATCAAAACAGCGAGGTTGATGCTCTCGCTAACTTGGGATCGTCGGTCGACGATGATGAGTTCAACTTGGGGGCAGTCGTACAACTCATGAGATCTGTAGTGGAAGAAGGTCACGCCGAGATAAACTCAATAAGCCTAACTTGGAACTGAAGAAATAAATATATAGAGTATTTGAAGACCGGAAAACTTCCCTCGGACCCTAAGGAATCAAGGGCTTTGCGTACGAAAGGTGGCCCGATTCAGCTTGTTTGAAGATGGTACCCTATTCTGGAGAACGTTCGATGGCTCATTCATAATATGTCTAGGACCAGGATACACCGCGTATGTTCTGAGGGAAGTCCACGAAGGCACCTGCGGAAATCATTCGGGCGCCGAATCATTAGTTCGTAAAATAATCAGATCCGACTACTACTAGATCGACATGGAAAAAGACGCGAAGGAGTTCATAAGAAAATGCGACGGATGTCAGAGGCATGCTCTGATGATTCATCAGCCCGAGGAACTGCTACATTCGGTCTTGTCACCCTGGCCGTTCATGAAATGGGGAATGGACATCGTCGGCCCCCTTTCATGGGCACCCGGTAAGACTCAATTTATATTGTTTATGACTGACTATTTTTCTAAATGGGGGGAAGCCCAGGCGTTTGAGAAAGTCAGGGAGAAGGAAGTCATTGATTTCATCTTGGACCACATAATATGCCGGTTCGGAATACTGGCTGAGATCATGTGCGACAATGGGAAGCAGTTCATCGGCAGCAAATTAAGCAAGTTTTTCGAAGACCATAAGATCAAAAGGATCCTATCAACACCCTATCACCCTAGTGGGAACGGGCAGGCGGAGTCCACGAACAAAACCATACTCCAAAACCTCAGAAAGAGATTGAACGACGCCAAAGGAAAATGGAAAGAAATCTTGTCCGAAGTCCTATGGGCATACCATACGACCTCGAAGTCCAGTATCGTGGCCACCCATTTCTCGTTGGTTTACGGCGCCAAAGCTCTAATTCCGGTCGAAGTAGGGGAAATAAGTCTCAGGTTCCGATATGCGACCGAAGAGTCGATTGGTAAGGTCATGAATGCAAGACTGGAACTGCTAGATGAAAGGCAAGAAACCGCCCTCGTCCAGTTGGCCGCCCAAAAATAACGAATCGAGAGGTATTACAATCGAAGAGCCAATCTTCGACACTTCAATATCGGGGACTTAGTGTTAAGGAAGGTCACACTAAGCACGTGAAACCCGAACGAAGGGAAGATGAGGCCAAACTTGGAAGGTCCGTATCAAATTATCGAGATCACCGAAAAATGATCTTACAAACTCGAAGCAATGAACGGTGAATGACTACCGAACAATTGGAACATAACTCACTTGAAATGATACTACTGTTGAGGTACGAACCCATTCATTTCTTTTATTTATTCGCATTTTGGAGTAACACTTGCAAGCGACCGTCAAAGAATGACACAATTTTTAGGCCTGAAAGCAAGCGTTGTACTCTTTTTTCCTTGAACCAGTTTTGTTCCAAATGGGTTTTCCGGCAAGGTTTTTAACGAGGCAACGATGGATTGTGCTAACTCAGAATCAAAGACCGGTTATGCATCGATGTCGAGGATCACATCAACAGTGTACGAGGTTTCTCTATGATCAGCCTCGAACACTAGGGGGATCATCATCGGATAATGATTTTAGCAAGGAAAGAAACTTAGTGCTCGAATAGTCTAGGCTCGATCGATACGATTTACTGTAAGAGCCAAATGGTCAAATGAACCGTGCCCAACATAGACCTTCCGAGCCTTGACACAAAGCTGGTACACTTGTGTAACCTCGTATATTACGCACAGAAATGAAAGAAAGTTTCTACCTTGCGGATAAATATTTTGTCCCTTACAATTTCTTTTTTCTTTCTTACATTTGGTCCCCTCAAGACATCGAGCCTAAGGGCCACCTCACTTGGGGAC
Organism: Nicotiana otophora; assembly: GCA_000715115.1. NCBI lineage: Eukaryota > Viridiplantae > Streptophyta > Magnoliopsida > Solanales > Solanaceae > Nicotiana > Nicotiana otophora. Next base: position 188,583 of record AWOL01S0008202.1, on the reverse strand, counting down.
TGCCGCCCAAGGCAGGTTCGGACTGCTCGGGATAACGAAGCCCGGGGACATAAAGCTTATTAGGCAGTGCCCAAACTTTAAAAGCTACGGCCATCCCCATTCAGGGACGGTTGTCTTGGGTAAACCCGGACGACTCAGGGTAACAAGCCCACTGGACAATACCCAAACTAGAAAGGCTACGGACATCCTAGAACGGCTCAGAGACGTCCGAGACCCGTAACCAAAACATAAGGCCTTCAAAATTTCTAAACCGGTTCAGAAGGCTACCTAGGCACATTATAAATCTAAAATATTCTAAGTACTTTGGGGAAAGCTTCCGGTCATACCAATTCCCCCACAAGTTTTAGGCAAAATAATATCGAGAACAAGGCATGTACGAGCCTCCGAACAAGACCTAATTATTACGTGCTAAGACATTCGATATCTTTACGATCATAAAGAAAAGAGCGAAAGGAAACAAGCTTAAAATGGTCGAAGGGAAAATGAGCATTATATATATAACAAAGATCTTTACAAAGGCCAAACGACATCAACAAAAGTACAAAGGTGCATAAACAAAGAAAAATCTATAAGGCACCTAAGCAACCTGGTCTTCGCCGGAGATCGCCTCATCACCGGATTTGCCCCAGCCTTCAGAGTCTCCATCATCCTCGGGATATGCCAACTTCTTGGCCTCGGCCTCAACCCCCTTAGCACTTTCGATCTCGATAGATAAGTCAAAACCACAAGCATGAACCTCCTTGAGGGCCTCCCTTCGGGACTGCCACTTCATATATTCGACTATGTCTTTCAGGAGGTCCTGGGCTGCCTCAGCATCGGCTCTGTACTGGGCCACCATCTCATTGGCATCGTCCTTGGTTATTTCAGCCACTGACTTGGCCGTTTTAAGCTCCTTGGCAAGGGTTTCTCGATCGGCAACAACCAAGCTCAGCTGAGACTGAAGCTCCTCAATTTTCTGGGACTGTGCCTCAGCCTTCTCCTTTGTCTCTCGAAGTTGGGCCTCCGCCGATACCAATTGCGCCCAGGAAGTCTCCTTTTCTGAGGCCAAGCAGTCCATCTTGCCTTTCCACTCTTCGAACTCGACCTTGATTGCATCCATCTCGGGCCGGAGTTAGTCGATCCGATCAATATTTTGTTTGACCTGAGGGTTCTGACCATTAGTCACCGTGTCCAACTCATCATTACTAAACTCAAAGATTTTTACCTGTTCAACCAGGTCGCGTGTTCATTCCGAGCCGCGTCCAACTCAGCTCAAAGGCACTTAGCCTCTCCTTCGCGTTACTCCTGAGACATTTGTACATGTCTCTCTTCTCAGCAAGCTCTTTGGCTTCTGCCTCGAGTTGGATCAACTCGTCTCGGTACCGGAGGAAGGTCTCGTGGTGAAGCACCGAAGCCTGCAAACATGAGGAACGATATTAGAGTTATCAAAAAATTAGCTCGAATATCAGAAGAAAAATTAGAATCATCAGGGATTATCGAGAGTTACCCAGTTCAGCGCCTGTTGTGCTTCCTTGAACATATATAGCGAATCTACCTCATTCATTTTGGCCGAGTCTTCCTTCGTAACCAGGCACCGGAGGTAAGTAGATAACCCTACGGGGGCAGAAAAAACCCGGGCAGGGAACCGATTGATCAGCCTCGGGCTCGAGTTAGGCCCACCTGCCCTTGACGATGGAATTTTTCTCGATACATATAAGTTACCTAAACTAGTGAAATCCTCTGTGACGGTGGAATCCACGCCATCGAAAAAGCAACGGAAGGGGTCATCCGCTTCATGGGCCCCCTCGTTGGGGAATGCTTTAACTGTTTGGTCCTAGTTGTACATGGACTCAGTAAACGAGGGTGACTCGGTGATGTCTATCATGCCGAGTGCCTCCTTCAGGGTGCTGGCCGCATCCCGGGAAGCCTCAACCCCAGCCTCCTCACCGACCTCCTTGGCTTGAGGCAGATTGGCCTCACATATCTCTGGTTCGACGGCCCCCTGCTCTGCGAGAGGCGACGGCTCGCGGGCCACAAAAATGAAAGGCTCTTCTCCCCCAGACTCATCCCTCAGCCGATAGAGCAAGTCCGAAGCTGGTGCTTTTCTTTTTCTTGCGCACCAGCCTTCTCCTTGTTTTCTTTTTCTCCGAGTTCGGGGAACTCGGATCCCTCCTCCTTTTCCTCTCTACGGCTTGTCCCGGAGCAGGAGACTGAACAGGCAAGCCCTCGCCACCGACTAGAGGCCTAAGCTCGATGTCTCCTTAGGCAAGCCTGCAAAAAGAAGTAAAGGAAATAAAGGCTTAATGTTAAAAACAAAAGCCTAACACAACCATGGGAACGGGCCTCCCAACGGTCCTTCGAGAGTTTGTGCCACGAGCGCTCGGAGTAGGACATCTGTGAAACGATACCCTCGACCCACTTCTTGAGTCGAGGGACAACATTTGGGACCCGAACGACGGCTGCACCACTACAAATATCGATAAGGGAAAGAAAATTAAACATAAAATCAACATTCAAATGAAAGGTCTACTTACGTGATGTATTCCACTTCTCGGGGAATAGACTGCATTCAGCCAGAATCAAGTCCGCAGTCCTCACTAGGACAAAATGGCCCTACCAGCCTCGATCCCGGTCCTCATCGATACTTGAGAATGGAGCTTTACTGGCCCGACGCACAAGCTTTATCAGCGCCCCCTCCCCCCAGAAGATTCGGGGACTGTATAAGAAGAGTAGATAATCAATGGTGAACGAGCACCCATTAATTCTGTTCACAAACAACCGGAGGAGAATCACGATCCTCTAGAGTGATTGGTAAATCTGGCATAGGCACACGTTGTACCTCTTGAAAAAATCTAAAATGACCGGGTCTACAAGGCCTAATGTAAAGGGATAAGTGTAAACACTTAGATATCCCTCAACATAGGTGGTAATAGCCTCTTCGGGGACCACTATGTCTTTATCGGCCCAGTTGCAGTCTTTTCGAACCGTAGGGAGGACCTCTTCAATAATCGAGCAGATATATCTTGAGACCTCCTCACACCGACCACGTAAGAAGGAACATTTTCAAGGGGGGTTAGGGTACTGGTTCATCAACGGCCACACTCGGAGCGGTCTCCTCAACCTCAGTAGCCGACCGCGAAGTAGAATGAGCTTTTTTCTAGGGAACAGTTTTGGAAGTCTTGCCATCCTTTGATAAAGTAAAAATGGAGGGAAATCTGGGAAAGATGAAGAAACAAAGGATGTTGAAGCATTAAACTAGTTGGCTTGATAAGAAGTAGGGTAAAAATTCTTGCAAAAGATCTCGAGTAATCGGGGTAAAAGTGCTAAAGAGCATTGAAATCCTAAGGGTATGAGGGTAGAAGGTTCGATGTAAAGTAAAAATGAATTGGGGGGGGGGGGATATTTATAG